>JAIUJO010000332.1:242500-247500 GCA_023846275.1 Vanilla planifolia
TTTTTTTACTTCTTCTTCTTTTTCTTCTTCTCCTTATTCTTCTTCTTCTTCTTCTTCTTCTTCTTCTTCTTCTTCTTTTTCTTCTTCCTCCTCTTATTCTTCTTGTTCTCCTTCTTCTTCTTCTTCTTCTTTTCCTTCTTCTTTTTCTTCTTCTTCTTGTTCTTCTTCTTCCTCTTCTTTTTCTTCTTCCTCTTCTTCTTCTTCATCTTCTTCTTCTTCTTCATCTTCTTCTTCTTCGTCCTCTTCTTTTTCATTCTCTTCTTCTTCCTCTTCTTATTCGTCTTCGTCATCTTCTTCTTCTCCATTTCTTCATCTTTCATCACTAACATGATCTTCTTCTTCTTCTTCTTCTTCCCGTTCGTCATCATTTTTTTTTGCTTCTTCTTCTTCTTCTTCTACTCCTTGTTCTTCTTCTTTTTTACTTCTTCTCCTTATTCTACTTCTTCTTCCTGTTCTTCTTGTTCTTCTACTACTTCATCTTCTTCTTTTTCTTCTTCTTTTCTTCCTTCATCTTCCTCTCCCCTTCTTCTTATTCTTCTTCTTCTTTCTTCTTGTTCTTGTTCTTCTTCTTCTTCTTCATTTTGGTCTTCTTCATCTTCTTCTTCTTTAACAACTTCTTGTTCTTCCTGTTCTACTTTTTCTTCAACTTCCTGTTCCTCTTCTTCTTTTTCTTCTTTGTCATCCCCGTCTTCTTCTTCTTCTTATTCTTCCTCTTCTTCCCCTAATTCTTCTTCTTCTTCATCCTCCTCAACCTTTTCCTTTTCCTTTACTTATACATCTTTCTTCTTCTTCTTCTTCTTCTTCATCATTTTCATCATCATCTTCTTATTCTTGTTCTTTGTCATCTTCTCCTTCTTCTTCTTCTTTATTTTCATCTTCTTCTTCTTTATGTCTTAATCATCTTCTTCCTCTTGATCTTCTTCTTTTTATTCCTCTTCATCTTCTTTTTCTTCTTCCGCTTCTTCTTCTTCTTCTTATTCTTCTTCCTCTTCTAATTCCACTACTTCTTCTTCTTCTAATTCTTCTTACTCTTCTTCTTGTACTTATTATTCTTCTTCTTCTTCATCATCTTCTTTCTTCATCTTCTACATCTTATTCTTCTTTATCATCTTCTCCTTTTTCCTTCTTCTTCTACTTCTTCATCATCATCATCATCATCATCATCTTCATCGTCTTCTTCTTCTTCATCTTCATCTTCTTCTTCATCGTCTTCTTCTTCTTCATCTTCATCTTCTTCTTCTTCTTTTTCTTCTATTATCCTTCTTCTTCTTCTTCTTCTTCTTCTACTTTTTTGACTTCTTCTTCTTCTTCTTCTTCTTCTTCTTCCTCTTCTTCTCCTTCTTCTACTTCTTCTTCTTCTTCTTTTTCTCCTTGTCCTCCTTTTTCTCCTTCTTCTTCTTCTTCTTCTTATTCTTCCACTTCTTATTTTTCTTCTTCATCTTCTTCTTCTTCTACATCATCATCATCATCATCATCTTCTTCTTCTTCTTCTTTGTTTTCCTCATCTTCTACTTCTTCTTTTTCTGATTCTCTGTCTTTTTCATATCATCTTCATCTTCTTTTTCATCATTAGCATCTTCTTCTTCTTCTTCTTCTTCTTCTTCCTTTTCTTCTAATTCTTCTTCTTCTTATTCGTTGTCCTCATCTTCTTCTTCTTCTTCTTCTTTTTCTTCCCATTCTTCTTCCTTTCACCTTCTTCTTCTTTTGCATCATCATCTTCTTCTTTTTCTTCTTCTTCATCATTCTATTCTTCTAATTCATCTTCTTCTTTTTCTTCTTCTTCTTCTTCTTCTTCTTCTTCTTCTTCTTCCTCTTCTTCTTCTTCTTATTCGTTGTCCTCATCTTCTTGTTCTTTTTTCAACTTCGGCCCCATCCATTTATTCTTCTTCTTCTTCTTTCTTTTCTTCTTCCACTTCTTCTTCTTTCTTGTCGTTTTCTTCTTCTTCTTCTTCATCATCATCTTCTAGTTCATCTACTTCTTCTTCTTCTTTTTCTTTCTTGTTCTTGTTCTTGTTCTTGTTCTTCTTCTTCTTCTTCTTCTTCTTCACCATCACCCTTTTCTTACTCTTCTGTTACTTCATCCTGTTATTCTTCTTCTTCTCCTTCTTCTGCTTCGCTTTCTTCTTTTTCTTCTTCTTGCACAACTTCTTCATCTTCTTCTTCTTCTTATTCTTCTTCTTCTTTGTCATCCCATTTTTCTACATGTTCTTCTTCTCCTTCTTCTTCTTCTTCTTCTTCCTCTTCAACATCTTCTTTTTTTTCTTCTCCTTCTTATTCTTATTCTTCATCTTCTTCCTCTTTTTATTCTTCTTCTTCATCTTCCTCTTCTCACTCTCCTTCCTCATCCTTTGCTTCTTCTTGTTCTTCTTCTTCTTTGCCTTCTTCTTCCTCCTCTTGTTCTTCTTGTACTTCTTCTTCTTCTTGTTATTCTTCCTCTTCTTCCTCTTATACTTTTTCATCCTCATGCTCTTCTTCATTTTCTTCTACCTATTCCTCTTCTTCTTCTTCATCTTCTTTTTCTACTTCCAATTCTTATTCTTTTTCATCTTGTTCTTCTTCTTCTTATAGCTCTTCCTCTTCTTTATCTTCATATTCTACTTCCTCTAACTCTTCTTCTTCTTCTTCTTCTTCTTCTTCTTCTTTTGCCTCTTTTTCTTCTTATTCTTTTGCCCCTACTTCTTCTTCTCCCTTTTCTTTTTCTTGCTTTTCCTCTTCTCCTCCTCCTTCTTCTTCTTATGCTTCTTCCTCCTCTTCCTCTTCTTCCTCCTCTTCTTCTTCTTTTTCTTAGTCTTCTTCTTCATTTTCTTCTTCTTTTTCTTCTTCTTCTTCTTCTTCTTCATCTTTCTCTACTACTTCTTCTTCAAACTCATTATTTTCTTCTTCTTCTTCTTCATCAGCATCATCATCATCATCTTCTTCTTCTTCTACTTTCTCTTCTTCTTCTTCTTCATCTTCTTCTTCTTCCACTTCCTCTTTATCTTCTACTACTTCTTCTTCTTATTCTTCTTTTTTTATTATTATTCTTATTCTTCTTCTTCCCCTTCTTTATTTCCTTCTAATTCTTTTTCATCTTGTTCTTGTTCTTCTACTTCTTCATTTTCATCTTCTTGTTCTTCTTCTTTTTCTTTTTTGTCCTAGTCTTCTTCAACTTCTCAATCTTCTTCTTCTTCTTCATCATCTTTTTCTTCTTCTTCATCTTCTTCCTCTTATTCTTCTTCATCTTCTTTTTCTTCTAATTCTTATTCTTCTTCTTCTTCTTCATCATCATCATCTTCTTCTTCATCATCTAACTTCTTCTTCTTCTTCTTCTTCTTCTTCCTCTTCCTCTTTTGCTTCTTCTACTTCTTCTTCTTCTTCTTTATCTTAATCTTCTCCCTCTTTTTCTTCTTCTTTTTGTCCTTCAGCTTTTTCTTCTTCATCCTCTTCTTCTTCTTGTTATTGTTCTTCTTCTTCTTCTTCTTTGACTTCTTCTTCTTCTTCTTCTTCTTCACCTTCTTCTTCTTCTTCTTCTTACTCTTCTTTTTCATCTTCTTTTTTTTCTTCTTCTCATGCTTTTTCTTCTTCTTATTCTTCTTCTTTTTCGTCATCTTCTTCTTCCCCTTCTTCTTCATCATCTTCTACATCTACTTTTTCTTCTTCTACATCTTCTTCCCTTCTTCTTCTTCTTCACCTTCTTCTTCTTCTTCTTCTCCTTCTTCTTCTTCTTCTTCTAAATCTTCTTCTTCTTCTTGTCCTACTTCTTCTGCTTCTTCTTCTTCTTCTCCTTCTTCTGCTTCTTTTTCTTTTACTTCTTCTAAATCTTCTTCTTCTTCTCTTACTCCTTTTCCTTCTTCTCTTTCTTCTTCTTCTTTTTTTTCATCTTCTTTTCCTCCTTCTAATTCTTTTTATTCTTCTACATTAGCTTCTTCTTCTTTTCAACTTTTTCTTTTCGTTCTTCTTCTTCTTCTTCTTCTTCTACTACTTCGGCTTCTTATTCTCCTCCTTCTCCTCCTTCTTGTTCTTCCTTTTTCTCCTCTTCTTCTTCTTCTTCTCCTTTTCCTTCTTCTTCTTCTTCTTCATCTTCCTCTTATTCTTCTCTCTTCTTCTTCTTCATCTTCTTCTTCTTCTTCTTCTTCGTCTACTACTACTTCGTCTTCTTCTTCTTCTTTAGCTTCTTCTTCTTCTTGCTCTTCTTCCTCTTCTTCTTTTTCTTCTTCTTCTTCTACTACTTCTACTACTACTACTACTACTACTTTTTCTTCTTCTTCTTCTTCTTCTTCTTCTTCTTCTTCTACTACTACTACTACTACTTTTTCTTCTTCATCTTCTTCTTCTTCTTCTTCGTCTACTACTACTTCTTCTTCTTCTTCTTTAGCTTCTTCTTCTTCTTCCTCTTCTTCCTCTTCTTCTTTTTCTTCTTCTTCTTCTTCTACTTCTACTACAACTACTACTACTACTTTTTCTTCTTCTTCTTCTTCTTCTTCTACTTCTTCTTTTTCTTCTTCTTCTCCTTTTCCATCTTCTTCTTCTTCTTCATTATTTTCTTCTTCTTCTTCTTCTTCTTCTTCCTCCTCCTCCTCCTTATCTTCATCTTCTTCTTCCTTTATATTTTCTTCTTCTTCCTCTTCTTTTTCTTCTTCTTATTCTTCTTCTTATTATTCTTCTAATACGTCTTCTTCTTCTACTACTTCTTCTTGTGCTTCTTCTTCATGTTCTTCTTCTTCTTCTTCTTCTTCTTCTACAACTTCTTCTTCTTCATCGTTTTGTTTCTAATCGTAACCTTCTTCATCATCATCATAATCTTGTTCTTCTTTTTCTTCTTCTTCTTCTTCTTCTTCTTCCTCTTCTTCTTTCGCTTCTTCATCTTTTACTACTCTTTTTTCTTCTTCTTCACCTTCTTCTACTTCTTCTTCTTCCTCTTCTTCTACTACTACTTCTTCTTCTTCTTCCTCCTCTTCCTTTTCTACTTCTTCCTATCCTTCTTCTTCTTCTTCCTCCTCTTCTCATCGTCTTCTTCTTCT
>JAIUJO010000332.1:252500-467500 GCA_023846275.1 Vanilla planifolia
ATACAAGAAAACATGTCCACACTCACACCCATGCACTTATGTACACATGCACATGAATGTAGACACATAAGAACACATGCATGCACCCATACACACACACACACACTTACACACGTAAACATAGACACAAAAACACACTAACCCATGCACACAGATACATAAACATGCATACACACATTGGAAATAACATGCACACACATGCACACTCATAAATACACCCACCCACATACACACAAGTGCATGTGTACACGCACATGCACATACACAAAAGCACCCTTGCACGCACACACACAAGCACACACACATATACACACTCACTCACACACACATACATGTGCTTGCATGCACACACATATGTATGCATGCACACAAACATGTATGCATGGACATAGATAAACACACAAATACCAACAAATCACTTAGACACACACATGCACACACCCAAGCATGCATACATGTGCACACATAAACTAAAATGCATACATGCATTCATATACACGACATTCATACTGATACAAACATATGTACACATGCACACATGCATGCGCATAACAACACAAATACAAGAACATGCACCTACACACACAAGCATTTTAGAGACATAAAAACACATATAAGAACATGCACACACACACACACACACAAGCATGTAGATACATACACACAAAACAACACACACATATACACAAGAATGCACACGCAAATACTAACACACACAAGCTTACACACATCCACATGTATATACCCATGTTGGCACATGCACTCATCCATGCACATACATACACACACACACACTCACATGCACTCATAAATATACAAATGTACAAAAAAAATGCACTATTGCATACACACTCATGCTACATGTGCACAAACATATGCACACACACACACAAATAAAAATGCACATATACAGACATGCACATGTACACACATGCATACCCATGCATACCAAAACACTTGCATGCACACAAACATGCACATATACACATGCTTATGCACACAAACACACATACACGTGCATATATGCATGCACAAACACTAAATGACACATGTGCAAATAGACATGCATGCACCCACAAATGCACACAAACACAATCACATACACACCCACACATCTATACAAAGCACCTATGCACACATGCACACATACAGACACACACATTCATGAATTCACATGCACATGTGTACACATACACCCATGTGAGTGCTTAAACATGTAGAAACACATGCACACGCACACACATAAAGGCACAGACCTATGCACATAGGTATGCAAACACATGCAGATGTATGAATACATACACATGCATTCCTTAGCCTACACACATGCATACACAAATATGAACACACACCCATGCAAACACATACATTTACACATGTGCACACACATAGACACAAATATTCACACATAAGCACACGCATTAGCTAGCACTTATACGCACACATGTAAACATGCACCAATAAACACGCTTACACACATGCACATGCACAGACATAAACATACACTTGCGCACAGAGACACACATGTGCACAAACACACACATGCACACACAAGCACACACAAGAACACAAATGCTTGCAATTATAGATGACATGCACATGCATGTGCCCACACACATAGGAACACATGCATACACACATACTTGCAGATACACACATACATACCCACATGCACATATGCACACATACACAAACTTTCATTCACATGCACACCGATGTACACACATGCACATGCACCTACAAACACATGCATGCATAAACAAGCACATGCACACACAAGCATAGATACACACACACATGTACATGCACAAGTAAATTTTCATAAAGATGCATGCACACATGCCCAAAGTCATAGGCATGTGTACACACACACTTGCTCATGCATGCACAAAAACACATTAACATGAAGGATCTCACACACACAAAAAGACAACCACACACAATCCCACGCTCAAGCATGCGTGCATGCACACGTAGGAACACACACACCCACATACACACACATGCATAAGCATATTGACACATAAGCAAATAAATAGATACAAGTACATGCACACAAGGAAGCACATGCAAATGTGTATGTGCAAACATAAACATGCAAACACACACATGCATGAATAAACACATAGAAATATGCATGTACACACACAAGCATATGCACAAATAGGCATAAACACATGCACACACACAGATGCATGTAGACACATATATACATACACACATGCATGCACATATGTTGGCATGGACACACACACACACGCATGCATACATAAACACGAATTACATAAGCACATACATATGCATGTATGCATACGCACAAACATAAGTACAAAAGCATGTACATACACATGCACAAGCACACACACATGCACACAAACACACACAAGAACACACACACATGCACACACACATGCCCACACAAGCTCATGCACATAAGTGCACAAAGACACACCCACACACATAGGCACATAGACACACATGCAAACACACATACACCCACAACCATGTAAGCTCACACACATACACATATAGATGCACGCAGGAACAAACATATATGAACACACCAGTGAACACACGCACATGCATGCACACTACATATGTGCACCTGTACACACACATACATAGAAACTTGTGCACAAACACTTGTACATATGCATGAGCATATTCATACACATGTGGACATGCACACACATAATTAGACATGGGCACACACATAAACAGATAGTCACATGCAAGCACACATATGTACATGCACATACATTCATAAACACACTAATATGGACATGTGCATGCACAAACATGCTCACTCACACATGCATGTGCACCCATATGGACATGCAAATAAACATGCACAAGAACACACACATGCAAAAACGCATACTTACATAGACACAAACATGCCCAAACACACGTGCATGTGCATAAGCACATGCACAAATACATAGACACATGTAAACACATACATGCACACACATATGCACACATATTTTCACACATAGACTAAGACACAACACACATACATGCACAAACATGCACACACACAAATACACACATACACACATGTGTGAGCATACATATGCATGCATGCATACACACAAGCACACATATAGGCATACACATGCACACACAAACACACATATACCTATACATCCAAACAAATGTATGCAGACACACAAACACATAGGTACATCAATGTACATGCACAGCCATCATAAAAACTAACACATACATGCTCAAACATGCACACATATGCACTCACACACATACATTAGAACATGCACACGCACACACACTCACACTCATACACACAAGCACACAGGCACACATGAAAACACATACATGCATACACACATATGTACATGTTCACACATGTGCATGCACATACATACAACCACACACACCCACTCACACATGCTTATGCATGCTCACTTGCACACATCAAAAGCACGTAAACACAAAAACACATATGCAAATGCATGCAAACACAAACACATAGACATGCACAAACATGCATACACACCAACACACACACACCCAAATGCCTATGTACATACATATAAACACACAAAAAATAATATGCACACATTAAAAAATGCACAAGCAGATGCATACAAAAACATCCATATACACATGCACATGTAACACATATACACACATATACATACTGATATTCATACACACACACACTTATAAACATGCACATAACCACACACACACACATGAACACAAAAATATAGGCTCACAAATGCATGCACATGAACACAACTGACATGCACATGCAAACACAAACATGCACAAACACATGCATGTATGCACACATACAAGCACACAAACATGCATGCACAAGATCATATGCACATGCATACCTTCACACACATGCACACATTAATATGCAACACACACATACACACTTGTAGGTGCACACCACACACACAAACACACACATGCACACACACAAACATACACAACCACAACCACGCATGCACAAGCACGAATGCACACACAGATGCTCATATGCATGCCTGCTCGAACACATGGACAAACATAAGCACCTACTCAAACATACAAGAACATGCAAGAATGCAATGACACGTCCAATCACACACATTCACACATATAGACACCCACAAATGCATGCATATGCACCCCCACACACAATTACATGCGTATGCACATGAACACAAACAAACATATGCACAAACTTAACTCCCACACATACACACACATTCACACTTGAACATGTATGCATACATGCATACATGCATAAACACACAAACAAGTATGCATAAATACACATAGACACACTTACACACACACAAACAAAGATGTACAAATGCACATACACATGTATAGAGACATAGAAACACATATAAATGCACATACATGCACACAAACATATGCTTGGACTCATACACGTACAAACATTCCCATAGATGTGTCTATGTGCAAAAAAATGCACATATGCAAACACTTCTGTGAGCACACTTGGACAACCTGCATACAGATGTATGCACACACACATACATATCTGCACACACATATAAACATGCACATACACACATAGATAGACATATGTACACACGCACCACAAGCATGCACACACACCCACACATGTACACACATATGCATACACCAACACAAACATGCACACACATACACAAATACACAAAGGAACACAACACACACCCATGCAGCACACACATGCACACACACACACAACAACAACAACAACAACATGCAAACACACACATGTACACATATGCACAAAGTAGACGCACATTTACATAAAAATGGATGCACACACAAACATATGCAAGCATGCACACACACACACATAAATATGCAAACATACATTCAAACACATGTGCATGCAAACATACACACATTTTCTAGATGCACATACACATACATGCACATATGCTCACATATATGCACATACATGCATGAACACTCGAACAGTAGACTTGCATACATACACACCCCCATTCACACAAGTCAATGCATGCACATGTGGACACACACATAATCACACACACACCATATACACAAGCACATATACATGCATACACACAAGCAAAAACGCACACACTAAATCACACACATGCACACACAGTCACACTAAGACATACACACACCAACATGCACCCACACACTTGAATACACATGCATGAAAACACCCACACATATGTGTACATGCATACACACACACATACACATGCATGTATGAACAAACAAATACACACACACATACACACACAAACAACTACCCACCCATACATACAAAACCATATAGATATGTATGCACTCACAAAGATACAAAACAAACTCATATACACACACATGCATATAGATTCACTCAAAAATAGGCACACACACACAAATGCACACATGCACACATACAATAACACTCACATGCCCACATGCACATGCATACACATATATGCAAACACATGTACCCAAAAAAACATGTACAATACACACACATACACATGAAAACCTGTGACATGCATAAGCCCACAAACACATGGGCAAACTCTTGCATACACACACACATGCATGCACACAATTGGGCACACACATGTAGGCATGCACACACATACACAAACATGCATTCACGCATACACACACTCATGTGCATTGGCATAAATGCACAGACGTGCATGTAGCCATGCACATGCTCACACTTAGATGCACACACACAAACATGCTCATGCACATACATGCAAACATGCATACACAAGCACACACACATGCTTAGACGAGCATAGACATGTTTGTACAAATATATGCATACATACACATACACATGTACTAACACACACACACACACATAATATGCACACATGCACATGCTCATATCCACACACACACACATAAGTACAGATGCATACTTGCACATGCACACAAATACATGCACACACATGCATGCATGCAAACACAAATTCACATGCACACACACACACATGCCTAAATGCTTACACACACATAAACTCATAGACACACACATATGTATGCACATATACGTGGAACCATGCACACACATACACATGCAAAAACATAAATATGCATGTATTGTTGCACATACACACAAGCACGCATGCATATGCACACACACACAAATGCACATACACATGCTCACGTGCATAAGCACAGACCCACACATGCATAAGCACACACAAGTTGGCACACACGCACATGCATGTACACCCACATGAACACAAGCACACATACACATATGTACACATAATACACATGCACCAGCACATGCAAATGCACACATGCAAGCATGCAAATGCACCCAAATATGCACATGCATGCATACACATGTGGCCACATATTGGCACACACTTATGCATGAGCACACACATGTGCACATGCTTTTACACATGCACAAAAAAATATAAAACACAAATAAATATAGATGCACATGTGCACACACATGCACAAACACAAAGATGCATGTACTCACACACATACACACACATGTGCATGAATGCACACATACACACGTACACACACACACACATATACACATGCTTATCACAAGCATGTATGCATGTATACACATGTAAAGATATATGCTCCCACACATGCACATGCACAATCACACAAACATGTGCACACATCCTAATAGACAAGCACAAACCCAACACACATGCTGACTCACACACACACATGCACATGCACACACACATGCACATGCACATAAACACATGGACACACATATACACATACACACATAAATACCTACACACACATAAACACTTACACACAAGCACACATGTACACACACTCACATGCATACAAACTCATGCACACACACACAAACACATAAAAACACATGGACAAGCACATGCACATAGGCTGGCACAAAATAAACTACATATGTATATGCCCACATGTACACAAATGCACACACTTAGGCACACATGCACATATACACAAATACACTAGCTAGCATTAGCACAAATAGGAATGCACACATGCACAAAAACATGCATACACACACACATGCACATACACACACAAATGCACACACATATACACTCACATGTGCCCACATGCACATGCATGCAGAAACATGCTCATGAACTCTTGCGTGCACACACACACACAAACAACCACGCACACAAACACACACATGTGTACTAATGCATCTGCATAGACACAGACACACATTCAAGCATTCACTTGCACAAATGCACACTCCATACATACTCACACACACGTACATCCACACACATATGCATGCACATTAATAAACACATAAACCAACACATATGCATACACACTTTCATATGCACATGAACACACACACACAAATATAAACACAAGCATGCACACTACTGCACACCCATACATGCACACACACACAAACATTCTCATGCACACAAATACAAACACACATGCAAGCAAACATTCATATGCACACACACACACTTGCACACACAAATGGTCACACATGCATGCACACACACACTCCTTCACACACTTATGGACATGCACACACATGCACATATAGCTTACAGAAACACAAGTGCAAACTTGTAAGCATGCGCACAAAGACACATAAATATACACATAGACAATCAAGCACACATGTATACACATACATGGACACACACATGCACATGTAGAAATACATGTAAACAAATGCATTATACATGCACAAGTGCACATGCCCATGGGCATGCATGCACATAGAGACATGTGTGCTCACACACTCACACATACAAACACCCACACATCATTGTGCATTTGTGTACATGCATACACACACAAGAATACAAGTACACATATGCATGCATATGCACTCTCATACACATATAAACACAAGAACACACAAACACACATGCACATGCACACCTACACAAACTTACATGCATGTACCCCCATGCATATACATACATGTGCATACACAAGCACACATATGAATACACAAAACACACACAATTACATGCAAACAATCTCGATTTAACATGCATAAGAACACACACACAAACATTTGTATAAGCACACATGTACATACATGTATGCACACATACACATGCATGCACACCCACCTACATGCTCATGCATATAGAGACACACTTGTACATGCATGCACACACGCACATGCCTACCCACACCCACACACATGCACACATGCTCAGACATAACCACACACAAAAACACAAATGCACCCACACACGCACACATGTGTACACATATACATGCTCATATAGACACACATGCATATACAAACACTGACATTCATCTTTGAGCACACACATTGCCACCCACAAACATAGATACAAAAATAATCATACGTGTACACACACGCACATGCAAATATGCACAAAAACAAACAGAAACAATGACACAAGCACACACTCATATACACATGTGCACATGCGAACACACACATGTAGACACAGATAAACACTAATATATGCACACATATACAGATGCATAGAAATAGACAAACTAATATACATGTACATATAGGTATATAGACATGTACATGCACACAAACAAACCTACGCACACAAGCACAGACACCCACACGTATATGCACACACACACACACATATGCACTTAAATACACACATTCATGCACCTACACTCGTGCACAAGCTTGCACACATACAGAAATGCACATGCATGCTTGCACACATACACATAGACACACACATCCATCCACATGCATACACACCTACAGACAACACACATATGCATGCATGCAAACACCCATAAGCAAACACACATGAACAAATGCATACTCATATAGGAACACATAAACACACACTCACCCATACACACCCAAACACACTCACACACATGCATGCATAACACACATTGTAAGCACATGCATTGTACATGCACACGCACAAGCAACCACTCACATGTGCACACATTGACACACACATGTCAAAGCTTATGCTTAAATGCATACACTCACACCCTGACACACTCACACACACACGTACACATGCACCTAAACACACACACACAAGCACACATGTATGCAGCCATACACACAAGCATGCATACATACACATGCACACAAAAACACACTTACACACATAGTCCCACACATGCATGAGCTTAAACCCACAAATGCATAAACACAAATGCACACACACATACAAACATATGTGCATAGCCACACATAGCTACATGCACACAAACACATGCATGCATACACATGCACCAACACATAGATACACACATACTTATCCAGGTAGTCATGTACATGTAAACACATGCAACCACAGATATAAGCACATGCACACAAATGCATGCACATATGCATGTGGTCATGCACGCATGCACACACACATGCTCGCACACATACATGCACATGCACACAAGCACAAAGGCTTAGAAACACACACAAACATAAACATGTGCACACACAAAAACATGCATAAGCACATACACCCATATAGGTACATGCACACACATGAATGGATAGACACGTGCATACAAAGGCGCACATACATGAACACATGCTTACACTTCTACACGGACAAGCACACCCACAAATGAATTCACACACACACATGCACAATACCCATACATGCACAACCATACACATGCACATGCACACACTATTGCATACACACAAATGAGCACAACCACATACACACACATAGAAATACACAAACACATACATAACACAACACACAAACACATGAATACACATGCACACATATGCATATCCACAAATACTCACATAAGCATGCATACACACACATATACACACACTGATACTCACACATACACACACACACAAACACACATACACATATACACACATACACACACTCACATGCACAGACACATGTAATCTCACACGAAAACTCACACACCTACACAAAAACACATGCTCATACACTTGCAAACATGCATACACACACAACCACACAACACATATGCATACATGCATCACATGCACACACAAGACGCACACAGAGAAACACACCCACATGTGTATTCACACACACACATGAACACATGCACACAAACATACACATGTAAATGTACACACAGAGACATGCATATGCATACACATATATACTCACTCACCCTCACAAGCACACATGCATAGCTAGCACAAATGCATGCACCTACACATGTGTGCTCATGTACACAAATACACACATACACACACACACACTCTCATTCATACACCTACACACAAAGACACATTGAGACACATATACACACACTCACACATGCACACACATACACATACACCCACAAACACACAAATACCCATGCACACAAAATATGTATGTACATGCACACACATAGATGCATGAACATAAACATATACACTCATGCATATTCATGCACAAACACATGCACATGCACATGCATATGTTCACATGTAAATACTCACATACAAATATACACAACCACATACACACATGCATACCCATGCACACACAGTCACACATATATGCACACAGATGCACATGCATAAGCATGCATGCATCCACACATACACACACAAACATGCTTGCACATGTACATGCACACACTCACACGTACACGCACACCCACACACAAGCATGTACATGCAAACACATATCTAAATATGCAAAAGCACATACACACACATCCATGCACCCACATATGCATACTCATGTAAGCATGAATGAACACACATGTATGTGCTCAGATATACACACAAACAAACAAACACATGCACATATGCCCACACATACACGTGCACACACACAGACATGCACACACAAACATGCACATATAGATGCATGCTCTCACACATATATATACATAAACATAGGCAAACATAAGCGCACACACTCGTACACACACATGCACACTAGTACACACACATGTACATATGCATGAACATAAAAATGACCATGCTCATGCAAACACACATACACAATCATACACAAGCATGTAGACAAACACAAGAACACATGAACACATGAACATACACACGAGACCACACATACATATGTGCCTTCGTGCATGTACACATGCATACACACAAACATGTGTGCATGCAACACACGTGTGCATGTGTATATGCACAAACACACATATACAGACACACCATGCACACACATGCACAAACACGAACACACACACAGACCCACACATATGTATACTCACACACACATGTACACATGCATACACAACACACACACATAAGTACTCACTTGCACGTGCACACACACATGCAAATGGATGCATGGACACACACACATACATGCACACACACATGCACACACACAACCATTCATGCACAAGCACAATTGCATAAACTGATGCTCATATGCATGGATGCTCGAATGTGTGCACGCACGCATTCACCCATACTATATACAAGAACACACGAGAATGAAAAGACATGTCCAATAACCCACACACACACACACCCATAATCACATGCGTACACTCACACATGCACACAAACTTATATACATGAACATAAACAAACATATGTAGAAACATACATACATGCACATTCTCAAGTCTACACATGCACATGCACACAAACACACATGCATCCACACACAAATACATGCATGCAAATGTACACACTGAAATGCACTCCCACAAATTACATATGCATGCATACACACACATATACACATGTACACATATGCACACACACACACACATGCATACACATACATGCAATTTTACATCTGCACACACACATGCATGCATGTATGAATGCACACACACAGATGCACACAAATTCACTCACAGGTATAAACATGCTTACAAACATGCATGCACACAAAAAAGATACTCCAATGCACACACATACACAGATGTAGTCTTGTCGATACACACACTCGAACATGCACAGACATACACATACATGTACACACATGTGCATAAGCACACACATGCTCACACTTATGAATGCCCAAAAACATACATGTACATACACAAGTACATACATAGGCACTCACAAACAGACATGCATCCATACACTTACACACACTTTCATGAGCACTGGCACACACATGCTCACACTCATGCACAAACACATGCTCACACACACGAGCATACACATATAAATGCACACACACACACACACAAACACATGCATACATATACACACACACACATGGACCCACCTACATGTAGATGCACAAGTAGGAACACACACACACAAGCATGCATGCACACATACACAAACACACAGAAACATGTGCATTGACAAATACACATACACATGCATGCTCATGCACATACACATGTATCAATGCATGCATAAAAAAAGCACGCACATAGACTTGCACCCACACACTCACAAACATGCACATGCACATATGCATGCGCATCCACATAGGTTCACACACACAAGCACACACATAGGCTCATATAGATACACACACACACAAGAATACACACAAAAGATCTCCCATGCTAACACACACACACTCACTCACATACACGCACTCACCCATATAACACACATAGAGATGCACAAACATGCAAACAAGCAATCGTACATATACACAAGAGCATGCACACAATCACACATACACATACCATTTGCACACAAATGCACACATGCATAAATGAACAAATACACATAAGCATGCATAAACACATACACTCACCCACACAAATTGATGCACACAAATGTAAACACATACACACACACACACATAAGCACAGGCACAATCACACATGAAACACAAACACATGTACACACACACACATGAAAATTCACTTCTACACACATATACATAAACATGCACATATTTGTAAAAACTTAAATACATAAACACACTTCTATGCACAGACATAGATAACCCATACAGACACCACACACTACACATAAACAAACATGCACACACTACACATAAATACACATGCACACCCACACACACGCACATGCACATACATGCACACATGTGCCCACACACATACACATGCACAAAAAGTCACAAATATGTACACTTATGAACACACACCCACACATCTACATGCATGCATACCTACCTATATGCACATGCACAAATAGATATTTGAATGCAAAAAGGCATACAAACATACACCCCATAGGTGCACACACACTTATAGATGCATGCACATGCATACAAAACCACACACATACACATGTACACACAGACACACATGTATGCACACACACACACTTGCAAATATACATATGGCTATACACACACACATGCACACACATGAATATATAAACACACATTTAAGCACATTTCCAAGCACAAACATGCACACGGACATATATGCACATGCACATATGCACACACACATGCATGCACACTCACACATGCACACCTACATACATAGGCCCCCACATGCCATAACACACATGTAAAAATACATGAAAATGCACACACACACATGCTCACGGATGCACATGCACATTAAAATACACACATAAGAAGATGCATACACATATAAATAAGCACACACACACACACACTATGCACACAAGCAAATACACATGCACATACACATGCACAAGCATATACACTAATGTGCACACACATACACATACCCACAAGCACTCACGTGCTTGAATACACACATGTGCAAATGTCCACACATGAGTGTGAATGTAGACACACAAATACACATTCATGTATACACAAACACATGCACACTCACAAACACCCACACATACACCCATTCACCCACACAAAAACCCACATCGACACATACACATACACATAAAAATAAGAAAACACGCACACACAAATGCACTTACAAACAAAGATACAAACAAGTACACACACACGTATGCAGACAACAACACTAACACACCTACACACATGCAACCACACACAAAGACACACAACATACATGCAACTACACACATGCACCCACAAAGACACACACACACACATGAACACCCACCCATATGCATAAGCTAGAAACACAAGCACACATGCTTGCAAGCACACTTATACACACATGAATGCATACAATCAAGCACACACACACACAACACAACACATGCATGCACACACACATATACAAAGATGCATACCTACACACACAGATGCACAGATGCACATAAACACATGCACACACAGTCATGGATACAAGCAAAAATGCACATACATGCACACATCCATGCACACACTCATATTTAGAAGCACACATACATACTTGCAAACATCAATGCACATGTACACACACATGTTGGCATACAAACATGCACACACATGCACATGCACATATGCACATTCACACACACAAGCTTGCATGCACGTATGCACATGCACACACACACACTTACACACATGCATGAATGCACTCATACACATGCACACAAATGCACACACACATACACACCCATTTGTATGTGCAGATGCCTACATGCACATGAAAACTCATATGCATACACATGTGCTATATACACATGCACCTATGCACACAAATGCAGATGTAAAAACAGATGAATGCACATACTTGCACACAAACACACACACACATGCAAATATACTTGCACACACTCACACACTCATGCATATGCACAAACACACATCAGCACACACATGTAGACATAATCATACACACATGCATCCTCACATGCACACATATGTACACTCATGCACACACACATATATATGCATGTGCATATGTACACACATAGACACATGCACAAGCACACACACTAGCACACAAAGAAGTATGTACTCAAACACACACAAATAAGCACACACACACAAACATGCATTTATGTAAATGCACACACTCATGCACAAACACACATAATTACATTGCACATTCTTTCACACATGCACAAACAAAAAATACACAACACAAATAAACACATGTGTGCATGCACTCACAAGGACAAACACAAAGATGCATGTACACACACACGCTTGAATGTATACTTGCACATGTGTAAACTCAAGCACACACACACATGCACATTCATAAGCATGCACACATGCATACAAATGTAGAGATAGATGGGCACACACATGCACATGCATAGTCACACAAACACATGCACAAACTCACATGCAAAAGCACAAACACCAACACACTGCACACACATACACACTAGCATGCACATTGGTGCTAACACAAACATGCATGCATACATGCACACACAAGCACATGCACATGCACACATGCATCTGCATAACCACACATGAACACCTACACACACATAAGCACACATGCATATGTACTCACATGCACACAAACTCTAGCACAAATGCACACAACCACACTCATAAATAATCACATACACACATACATGTGCATGTTTGCTTACACAAAATAAAGCACACAAACATATATGCCAAAGCACACACACATGCACACAAGTATGTGCACTTGCATCTGTGCACAAAGAAATTAGGAAAAACAGGGACACACACATGTATACACACACATAGATGCGCATACGCATGTATGAAATCACACATGCACAAACAAATGCACATAGACATAAATACACACACATATGCATGCACATATGCACACATATGTGCCTGCATGCACATGCACACATACACACGCTCACAAACTCTTGCATGTTCACACACACACACATGACCACACCCATGTAGACACCCCCACACACTCATGTGCATGCATTCATCACACAGACATGTGCACAAAACCACACACTTGTGCATGTGCACACATGCACAAACACACATAAACCTAAAAAGACACTCCTACACATGGACACATACACACACACATGCCTGCACATGTACAAACAATAAACCCACACACATATAGATACGCACACACATGTGCACACAGCTGCACACCTACACAGACACACACACATGAACATATGCACTCACACAAATAGAAACACACACATGCAAGCACACTCATGCATATACACACTTACACAAAAACACATACTTATTCTCACAACCACACATGCATAGACATGAATTCACAACACACACAAACATGCATGCAAATGTACAGGCATGCACACATAGACACACACACACATATGTAAATACATAAGCACAAAAACATAAACATGAACTCACATGCACAAACACACATGCAAGTACACATGAGTGCATACACACACAGACCCACGCACATGTGCAAACACACATGCATGCATGGGCACTTGCATATGAATGCAAGTGTATAAGCACAAGCACAAGCACACATGGCCATGCCCATGCAAGCACGTAGACACATCTGTGTGCATGTACACACACAAGTGCACCACATCTAGCCAAACACCACCACATATTTGCATTGTTGCACACATACAAGAATACAAGCACACATACACAAGCATATGCACACACATACATTCATAAACACAAGCATAAACACACACAAATAAACATACAAACATAAACATGCACATGCACACCCACATACATAAACATGCATGAACATACACATGCATACACACACAAATACAGGTACAGATGAACACAAATGAACACACACAAAGTCGTACATAAACACACTCCATCTCTCATGAACACATGCACACCTTCACAAACACGAGTGCAAGCACGCATGCACACTCACATACACACACATGCATGTGCCCGCACACCCACATGCACATGCATACACCAACACTCATGCATGTTCACATGCATGCATACATGCACTAGCATACCCACTCTCACGTAGGCATACATGCATGCGTATTAAAACATGCACACAGACACACTCACACACACCCTACACAAAAAGACACAAGCATACTCATACACGTCACACATGAACACAAACATACACACATGTACACACACACATGCACAAATACACACAACATGCACACCTACACATACATACACACACACATGACGATAGGCACACACATCAACACACATACCCACAATCATAAGCCCATCGCAATCCATTTAAAGGCACCCACAGAAACAAAAAACATACACCTACAAATGTGGACACACATGCCTGCATACATGCACGCACACACAAATATTCACATGCATGCATGCACACACACACAAAAATACATGCACAAATAATAACAGACAAATACACACATAAATGCAGACATAGATACACTCACTCACACACATGTGTACATGCACACACATAGATACATGCACTTTCACAAGCATAAGCACACACATGAATAGGCACAACTAGGTTGACAGACATGCGCACACATATGCAAACACACATGTGCATATAGACATGCACATGCATATACAAACACACACATATGTATATAAACACACATACAATACACCTACACACGTGCACATGCATGTACGCACAAATAAACACACATGCATGCTTGCACACACGCATGCACAACGACATGCACTCTTACATATGCACACCCACACCCACAGATGCACACATAGACATACACATATGGACATGCTTGCTCACACACATCCACACACGTGCATGCTCGTACACGTGCACAAATATGCACATGTGTGCACACA
Source organism: Vanilla planifolia (assembly GCA_023846275.1). Classification (NCBI taxonomy): domain Eukaryota; kingdom Viridiplantae; phylum Streptophyta; class Magnoliopsida; order Asparagales; family Orchidaceae; genus Vanilla; species Vanilla planifolia. The sequence goes on from JAIUJO010000332.1 coordinate 269,909, forward strand.
TGCACACAAACGCAAACACAAACACAAATGTAATCATGCATGCACACACACATAGACAGAAAAACATATATAGACATGCACACTCACCTACACACACCCACACATGCTTATACACTAACATACACAAACAAGCATAAATGCACCCACACATGCACACATAAATGTGTCTATACAAGCACACAAACATACACCTGCATGCACACACGCATGCAACCACAAAGTTGCAAGCACTCACGTCAGTGTACATACACATGCAAGCCCACATCTAATGACAACCACACACACACACACATGAACATGTACACTCACGCACACACCCAATAATGCACATATGCATACTCACACAAAACAGACACATGCTTCCACACAAACACATTCATATATGTATGCATGCACACATATAAAAACATACGCACACACTTGTAAACACACACACCCACCCATGCATGCACTCATATACACACGCACACACACATACTCACACATGGGGATGCACATATATTCATAAACACACACACATGCAACAAATACATGCATGCATGTACATGCACACATACCACACAAGCACATGCACACACATGCACTGGTACATGTGCACAGATGCATGTGTGCATACAGATGTGCATGCACGCATGCACTCACAACAACACACATGCAAAGACACACACACAAACATACAAAAACATGTGCACACACATGCACACACAAGCAGACAAACACATGCATACACACACACATGTACGCTTGTGTGGACACACAGTGCTCATGTGCACAAATACATGTTGGAGGCATGCACACTCAAAAATCAACAAGCACACCCCCATAAACACATGCGCACACACTCATTATCATGCATGAGCAGACACACACACACACAAACCAACATATACACACATGCATACATGTGCGCCCAAGAAGATGCATATAAACATACACATATGCACTAGAATAGCGACACATTCACACACATGCCTACACATGCACCCACACACACATGCACTCATGGACACTCGCACACACATAAAAGAATACACATGTACATGCACAAAAATGCAAACACACAAGCAAAGAGACATACATATGCACATATATGTAGGTAGATGCACACACACCAAAACCTATATGCACAAAAACACACACACATCAAGGCACAGTACACACACTCACATGTACACACACACACACAAACACATATGCACATGAACACAAAAACACAAACACCCATGCACATGCACATACATATGCACACACCTACACACATGAACAAAGGCACACATGCATGTACCCACACACACACAAGCACACATATACACACATTTACACACATATAGATATTTACATACAACAACACACATACAAACATTAACCAAAACAAATATACTCACATACACACATACATACACACTCACATACACATGCACACAAAAATGCATAGATGCATGCAATCATGTAAACACAAATACACACAAACACATGCACACCCACACCCACTTGGGCAACCCACTTGGGCACCTTGGCACAAGCAAGCATGCTTATTTGTGCACAAAAACCCACACAAAAGCTCACACATGCACGTGTGCAATACACACACATGCACACATAGGCTCACATCTGCATTCACACACATACACAAGAACATGAACATATAGACATAAAAACATACACCGACGTGCACCCGCACCCACATACACTCAAGTACACACACACATGAACACATGCACACATTAATGCACACATATATGCACAAACATGCACACTCACACACATGCACATGCATAGGCAAGCACATAGGTGCATACACACACCCTAATACTCATAGAAGCACACACACATAGACACACACGTGCACACACAACCATGACCACACATGTACTTGCATGCAAACACACACCCGAGCACAAGTACACATGCACACACACACAAACACATTAACACAGACACACACATATGTGCACACAAAAACACATTCATGCACATGCACTCACTTGCATGCACACATGCTTAGACGCACACATGAACAAAAACATGCATGCATGTAGGAAAAAATGCATATACTTTTGGTCATAAGCATGGACAACATGGACAGACATGCACATATACACACATGCACATGGTCACAGACACACACATGTACAAACAAATACAAAAACACACAATAAGGCACATGTGCATGCAAACACATGCACATGCACATTTACACACACACATGCACAAGCACATTTGCACACACACATGTATGCAATCTCACATATGCACATCCAAATATACATACACCCTTACATCCCAAAACATGCACACACAAATACATGAACAAGTACACACACACATGCCTTCGCATGCACATGCACATGCCCATAAAATGCATACATAAGAAGATCTATACACATGTACACACACATACAAACAAGCACACACAAGCACCGACATGCAATCATACACACGTGTACACACATGCACAAACACACAAATTAATGTGTACACATGTATGCAAACACATACACACGAACACATACACAGATGTGTATGTGTGCACACATACACATGCACATGCACACAAAACCGTAAGCACCCACACCCTTGAATCACATGCATGCAAATGCCCTCACATGAGTACACATGCAATCACACACATACACATGCATGTATGAACAAACACATGCATACACAAACACACCCATATATACACCCATTCACCCACACATGCAATCCCACATATACAGGTATGCACATATACACACATAAAACCAACTAAACATGTCCACAAATACACACTGGTGCACACAGATGCACTCATAAACAGACACACAAACAAGTACACACATGTATATGAATAATAGCATGCACACACCTACACACATACAACCACACACATGCATAGACATACACCCACAGACACACACACAACACAAATGCATACACACACACATAAACATGAACACCCACCCACATGCACAGGCCCACAAACACAAGCACCATGCTTGCATGCACACAGATATATGAGTGCATGAAAGTAAAAGCACACACACAACACACATGCACATGCACATACCACACTTATAATAGATATGCATGCATGCACAAAAATGCATTCACGCACACAAACACATACACAATAACACAGATGCACACATGCACATAAACACATGCACACATACTTAAACATATATGCATGTAGCGATGCACACACTCACCTAGAAGCACACAAATAAACATGGTTACACACATACTTGCAAACACTAACACACACAAATACACATATGCTCACAAGTGTAAACACATATATACATGCAAACATGTACACACACACACACACATGCACATACACTAGCACACATATTTATGTATAAATGCACATGCATATATGCACATATGCACACATTAACATACACACACACACAAAAACTCACATATGCACACACAAAAACACATGCATGCACACATGCCTAAAAGCACACATAAACTAGTAAGCACACACAGATGTGCCACATACATGTGCACCAACACACATAACCACACATGCAAAAAGTCACACATGGAGATATTATTGAGCACACATGTAAATGGATACACACAAACACACATATGCACACACACGAAAATACATATACATGCACATGCTCAAGCATACACGCACACAAGGATATGCATATGCATGTACACTCATATATAGATACACACACATGCACAAACACACATACACACATAAACACATGCACAAACAAAAGAATGTACACAAACACACACAAATAAGCATGCACACAGACACACATGCACCAGTATACACGCACACACTCATGCATAATGCACACAATTATACATGCTTTTACAAATGCATAAAAAATACAACACAAATAAACACGCACATGCACAAACACAAAGATGCATGCATAGACACCTATAAATAAATATGCACATGCACACTTCTACATAGAAGAACACACACATACACAAATGTTCATTCACAGGTAGAGATAGATGTACACACATGCATATGCATAGTCACACAATCATCCACACAAGGACAAACACTAGCATATGCACACTCAAACACAAACACTAACATACCACATAAGCACACACACATACATGGACTGACAAAAGTGCACACATGCATTCACCACAACACACACACACATGCATAAACATATAGACATCACACAAACATGTAGACACATGTGTATACACACACACAAGAAGACAAACACATGCAAAGGCACACACACACACACATGAAAGTAGAAACACATGTGCTTGTGTACACAAATACATACATAGAGACACACATAGACAAACTCCAACAAACAAACCCCAATAGACACATGAACACACACTCACAGTCATGCATGTGCACAGATACACATGCAAACCAAATACACACATGTACGCACACATGCCCCCAATGAAGACACACACAGACATACAAACACGTATGAGAATAGCCACAGATGTACATAAATGCACACACATGCACCTACACACACATGCATGCACTCATGCACACTAACCTACACACACATAAGATTACACTCGCACATGCACAAACATGCAAACACACACAAGAAAACTCACATGTGCATCCACACATGAATGTAGACATAGACTTACTACCCAAACCTATATACACATAAGCACACATATACACACAAAACCCAACACCCACCCACCCACGCACACATACTTACAAATGACGAAAGCACACAAGCACACATGTATGCACCCACACACACAAGCACACATACATGCACATTTACAAATATATGCATATACACACATGTACATAAACCAACACACACACAAACTAACCCAAACAAACATAGTCACATGCACATATACATACACACACATACACATGCATGCAAACATGAACAGATGTATGCAAACATGTAGACACAAACATGCACATAAACACACGTACACACACATGGGTAGCTCCACACAAACATGCACCTGTATTTGCACAAAGACACCCACGTAAAAGCATACACATGCACATGTGCACACACATACTTTCACACAAAGGCACACACATGCACACACACACACACACACACATGCACATGCATATGCACACATAAAAACTTACACTAACAAACACCCTCACCCACGAACACCCAAACACACACACACATGCACACATTAATGCACACATACAAGCACACACATGCACAACCAGACGCACACACACACAGGCAAACATGCAGGTGCATACACATACCTTAATACACACACAGGCACATATACACACACACACACACACGTGTACACACATCCATGACCACACATGTACATACACACATGCATAGACACAGTCAAAGACATGCATACATGCACACGAATACACACATACACTAACACAGACACACACATATCTGAGCATACAAACAAATTCACATGCACACACATACACACACATGTTCGGACACTCATAGACATAAGCATATGCATTTATGTTAAGAAAATGCACATATGCACACACATAAATATACATGCACACACACACATGCACACACATAAACATGAAAATATATATTCATGCACATGTGCATGCACACACATGTACATGCACATTTTCACACACATATGCATGCATACTCACACATGCACACTCTCATACACATACAAACCCACATATACACATGCACACACACCCACACATAGAAACATACATGGACAAATACATGAACACTCCTGGGCACACATGCCCTTGCATGCATAAGCACTTGCACATAAAAACACGTACATGAAAAGTTGCATGAACATGTGCACACACACAGACAAGCACACACAATCACACATACATAGCATACACACAAGGATATACACACATACACAAACATACACACTAACATGCACGCATGTACACAAACATGCACAATATTATGCATGTACACATACACAAGCACACACACACTTGAATCACATGCATGCAAATGCCACACATGTTTGTGCATGTAGACACACACACACATACACATGCATGTATGCATAAACACATGCATACACAAATGCACCCACACATGCACCTCTTCACCCATACATGCAAACCCACACAAACATGTGTCCACACTCACACACATAAAAACATACACACACATTCACTTACAAATAAACGCATTGAAGTACACACATGGATGCAAAAAACAACACTCACACACCTGAACACACACAACCACGTATATGCATGGACACGCACCCACAAACACAAGCACAACACACATGCATACACATAAACATACATAGGTAGAGACATGCACACACACACACACAATAATAGTCACACAATCATATGCACACACTCGCACACATAAGCACAAACACTAACATACTACACACATGTGTTAACACACACATATGCATGCACACATGCACACACACACACACACAAAAATGCATGAACACACACACATACACATGCACACATGAACACCTACACACATATATGCACACATGCACACAAACTGATGCAAAAATGCACAAAACCATATGCATAGATAAACACAAACACACACACACATGGACACACATGCCCACACAAAATAAAGCACACAAACAGATATGCTTAAGCACACACATGTATGTTGACATGCATGTCTACACAAAGACACTAGCAAGCATTAGCATAAACAAGAATACACATGCACACATGTACAAAAGCATGCACATAAACATGAATGTATATATGCAAGCAAACAATCACATATGCACACATCCACATGTATATAGACAAGAATACACATACACAAAGGCACATACGTGCAAACATGTGTCGACATGCACATGCATGTACACACACTCACAAACTCTTGTGTGTGCATGTATATAAATAAAACCACACGCATCCACACACATGACTACAAATGTGCATGCACCTACATAGACTCATGAATGCATGCATCCACACATGCACGCATGTGCACATGTACACAAATACATGCAAACCTCTACAAATACTCCCACACACAAACACATGCACATACATACTTGCATGCACATGTATAAACACATAAACTCACACATGCGTACACATATGCACATGTATGTGGATACACACACACATGCGCACAGTCGCACCAACACAATCATACACACATATGAACATGTGTATGCACACAAAAAGAAACACACACGCACACATAAGTAAATTCACTCATGCACAAACACACATATGCACTTGTGCACAAAAATACTCACACACACATGCACACTCATTTCTACACCCACACAAGTGCACACACAAACGTGCATCAAATACACATGCATGCACACATAGAAACACACACATGTAAACACACCTACACAGACAAGAAAACATGCACACACATACAAGCATACATGCATGCATACAAACACAGACAGGTATGTACAGTCAACATGCATATGAATACATGTGCACAAGTACAAACACACACACCCATGCCTACGCAAGGACGTAGACACATGTGTGCATATGCACATATAGACACACACACTACCACACATTTGTATGTAACACACATGCACACACATAAGATTACAAGCACACATACACATGCATATGCATACTTATAGATGTATAAACATGAGCACACACACACACATACAAATGCATATCTGCATGCACTTACATGTACATATATGCACGAACATACATGCATACACACATGCATACATGTGCATACACAAACACATAGGCACACATGCACAATTGTACACAAACACACTCAATCTCATAAGTACACATGCATAAACATGAGTACAAGCACACATGCACACACACAAACACTCACATGCATATGCATTCTTCAACACACACACACACACGTACGCATGTACACAGAACTCTACATGTATACCCACAACCACACAAAGGCATACATGCACATGCACAAAGGCACACACACACACATGCTCACACACACCCATACACAAGTGCAGACAAGCACACAAGCATACACACTTGCACACACACACACAAATGCAAATACATCATTGCACACACACTCACCCAAATACCCCCCATACACACAGGACCATAGGCACACACATGTATATAGACACACCCATATACCCATAGAAACCCATTAATAGACACCCATAGGCACATAAATAAGCACCTACAATAACAGACACACAAGCACGCATACATGCATGCACACACACACACACATGCAATTGCACACCAACACTAACTCATGCACAAATAATGTCATAAAAAATTGCACACAAATCACACATCCATAGCCACACCAACACACACACATGCACATGGATAGACACATATAAACACAAATACATGCACAAAAAAATCCATACACTTTCACATACACATGCACACATGAACACACATAGATAAGCTAACAGACATTCACACACATATGCATACACATGTGCACATAGACATACACATGCATGCATACACACACATTTGTGTACACACACACACATGCACATAAACACACATACGCATGCACCTGCACACATGCACACATAGTATGTACATACAAAAACACATGCATACTTGCACATACACATGCACAAAGGCACACACCCATATACATGTACACATATACCAATAGATACATGCACAGACACACACATTCATACACAAAAGCATAAACACACAAACAAGCTAACACACATACACACACATGTGCACACACAAATATGCACACATACATAGGAACTCACACATGTACTCACATGCACACACACATGGACACAAAAACATGCACACTCACCCAAGTACACACAACCACAGATAAATGCTTGCACACTCACACACACATGTACACACGCATCAACACATGCACACATAAATGTGTACATACAAGCACACACATGTACACCCCGTCCCTACATACACAAACATGCAAACATAAAGGTGGATACATTCATGCCAAATGCACAATCACACTTGCATGAACACACTTGCAAGCACAAACATACACACACACTTACATGCAAATAAACGCACATGCATGCATGCTCATACATGGGCATTTCCAAAGATGCACAAACATACTCACATGCACACAAATACACACATCCATTCACATACACATCCACGTACATGCATCAGCACAAGTGCATGCAAACATACGTGCATACAAATCTACACGCACATGCACTCAAAACAACACACACCATGTGCATGAATGCATTTGCACACAAACAAGCACACACACGTGCACACACATGAATGCACAAACAAAAAAACACATACACACACACACACATAAACACATGCATGCAGACATACACATGCCAACACTAACAAACACACCCTATAGACATATGCACACACACTCACAATCATGTATGTCCAAAAACACATGCATAAATCCACATACACACATGCATGCACACATGCCCACCCATGAAGACCCACACACATACCAATGTGCATGAGCATAGCCACAAATGCACACATGCACACACATGAACCCATACACATGCATGCACACACACTCACTTACACACACACATGCACAAACATGCAAACACACAAGAGCAAACTCACATGCATATGCACACACATATAAGTAGATGCACACACACCCAAACCCATATACACATGAGCACACACACACACACACACACATCTGCTCATACATGCACACACACACACACAAAATCACGCAAACAAATATACACATGATCACACAAACACATACCCAACAATGAACAAAGGCACACAAGTACACACATGCACATACACACTAACACAAACAAACATACTCACATACACACTTGTGTAAACACACTCATACACATAAACACAAAGATGCACGCATGCATGCAAACATATAGACACAAATATGCACACAAACACATGCACATAAATGCACATGTACACACACACACACACACACACACACTTGCACACATACGTACACACAAGCAATCAAACACATACACATGTACGCACAAAAACATACATTGACATGCACCCTCATCCACACACACACCCAAAAACACACACACATGCACACATTAATAAACACATATATGCACACACACACACAACACCAACATGCATGCACACACACAGGAAAACAGACATGTGTGTACATACACCCCGATGCACACACAAGCACACACATCAATGAGTGCAGCACACAAACATGCACATGCATTAAAAAAACATATACACAAACATGTACAAACACTAAAAAATGTACAAAAGTGCAAATGCATACACATAAAAATACTCACGCACACATGCACTCATGTATACACACAAACACAGACATACACACTCACAAACAAACACACACACACACACAAACACACACAAAAATACATACACACATCCACACATCCACACAAGCATGTACATAAAACACACACACACAAATACATAGGTATAAACACGCACAAGCATACACACGTGCTCACAATTGCACACATAGGCCTATGCAAAAGAACACAAATGCATACACATACATACACACACTTAGGCACCTAGGCACAGACATAAACATGCACATGCTCACATTGGTACACATAGGAACATACAAAAGAACACCAATGCACACACATGTGAACACACTCGGACCAGTATGCACCAACATCCATGCAGAGACACAAGAACATACATGCACATGAACACACACATACACACACATAGGCACAATCTTGCACACACTCATACACACATACATGCACATACATATGCATAAGCATGCACACATGCACATGCACAAGCTCAAACAAACTAACACATGCATAAGCATACATATGCACATACACACATGCACATGCACATACACACATGTACATGCACACACTCACATATACATAAGAACACACACAAACAAACATACACACATATACAAAGGCATGTGCATGCAGACATGCACATATGTACAAATGCACATACATGGAAATGCAATCAAACATATTGATGTACACACACACACAAACACATATGTGCATGTACTCAAACACACACATGCTGACATGAACATACAAACTAAAACATGCATACACAAATAGACACACATGAACACATGCACATATACCCACACACACTCATGCTCATGCACACACACATAATCACACATAAACACATACACACACACACATGAATGCACACACATATACACGCATGTGCACATCAATATACTGACACTCACATGCACCCACACATGAATGCATACATGCAAACAAACTTACAGACACACAAACAAACAAACTTACACACAAACAAACAAACTTGTGTACACACATAAGCACACATATAGATAGATGCTCACAAACACAAGCACATAAACACATGCACACACATATGCATGCACAGAGGGCATGCAAACATACACACACCCATATGCACACACAAACAAACAAGCTTAGACACATACAAGCATAGATACACACACACACATGACCATGTGCACAGAAGCATCCAAATAAACATATGCGCACACACTCACATGCTTGCAAGCATATGCATGCATACACACACATGCTCAAATGCCCAAACACACAAACATGCATACAAAGACACATACGTGCACTTAACAAGTCACACACATGCACACACACATGTACAAACCCATGTACACACACGTGCATGCACGTATCCATAGAAGTATACACAAATGCACACATACATACACATATATGCTTACTCATGTGCACACATGCACATACACACTCTCACACACGCATGCATAGGTAAACATACTCACACACGCATTCACAAACATCAACACGTGTGTACACATGCACACATTCAAGCATGCATACATGGATGTAAACACATGCGTGCATGCAAATAGATGTGGACACACACATGCAATCATGCACAAACATGGACTTATATACATGCACACACACATAAGCACAAACATAAAGAAACATGCACTAGCTTGCACAAAGGAAAAAAATATACAAACACACACAAATGCACACATACACACATGCAAAAACATACACATGCACATAAGTAAGACATATGCACACACACACACACATGCAAACACACATGTAAATGAATACACATAAGCACATGCATGCACATGAATATACACATCCATACACATATAAATATGCACACACACATTAGCACGTATGCACATGCACATGCACACAGACACACATACTTAAACACACACACATGCAGTCAAACACACCAACACGTCCACACAAACAAACACACACACACATGCCTACATATACATACAAACAACCACACAAGTGTACCGACACACACACATGCACATGAACATGTAAACAAACACACACGTGCACAAATACATATGGACACACATGCAAGCATGCACAAATTTGCACACACATTTGCACATAAAAAAAGACGCACACACACATGACAACTTGCACACACCTGTGTACACATGCATACATTGTAGACACACATGTACATGCATACACAGATAAGCATGCACATCTACACCCACATGCACACATAGACAAACATGCTTACAAACATACACATACAATTGCACATGCACAAACTAACACACAATCATTCAGTCAAATACACACACACATGCACAGGCACACGCACTCGAAGATACAAATGCACACACAGGCACACATATTGACAACCGCTTGCAAACACATACTCACAAACACACACAACACCCACATGCACACACACATGCTCATAAGCATAGGCAAAAAAACTTGCTAACATATGCACATGCACACACATAGAAAAACTTGCACACACACACACACACACACATGAATATGCATACACTCAGATGCACAAGCATAGGCACACACACATACACATACACTGACACATGAACACGTAGCCACACACCTATACACACAAATGCATGCACAAACACATACACACACACACACACACGTATAAATAAAACCACAAACATGAACACACACACACACACACACTTATAAACACATACGCAATCACACAAACACATGCATGAACACACCAGCACACACATGCTCGCACAAGCTCACACACTCGCATAAAAGCAAAAACACACATGCACCCACTTGTGCACACACACTAAGATGCATGCACATACAAATGCATATAAACACGAACACAAACACATGCCATACATTTATATAAGCATACACAAACACACATGCATTCATGCACAAACACATACACAAAAATATGCACACACACATGCATAGCTACTCACACCAACTTGCAAGACCACCCCACAAGCATTTTCATGCTTGCAAGTACACACATACACATGCACAGAGTTACACATACAAATCCACACACACCAATACACATGCACAAATACAAATAAGTACATACATGCACTCACATGCATACATGTACTCAAGCACACATGCATGCACAAACAAACATACACAACCAAGAATGGGTAGACACACCTGAACACGTGCATGAAAAAAAATAAACATATGGATACACACACACACACATAAGAACAAATGCATATTCACAAATAAACTCATGCACATGCATGCACAAGCATACACCAATGCACCCACACACTCACAAAAGCACACATACGCACATGCACAAAAACACACACATACTTACAAACATACAAACATATGTGCATACATATACACTTGATTATAAACAAAAGCACACACACATACACAAGCACACAAATATGCACACACATTTGCACACACACATGGATGCACAAAAACACATGCACCCATGTTTATACAAACTCACATAAAAACACATGTACACACACATACACACACAAAGACACACACACACGAAGACACAAGCACATGAACATAGCAAAACACATGCACACATATCCTTACACACTCACACACATGCACACACATGCACACACACATAAAAACACATGCATAATCAACAACATGCACTTGCACAAACACACACACCAGCACCCATGCACTTACACCCATCCACAAATACATATGCCTAAATCCACATAAGCTCACGCTCATAGACAAGGACTCTCTCTCTCTCACACACACACCTACATACACGAACAATTATACACACACATGTGCATGCATGGACATGCACACACATACATATGCAAATGCACACATGCAAACACATACACCCACACACAAATGCACACACGTATACATGCAAACCCATACTGCACATGCAGATACTCACACACACATGCATGAACACATGCATATGCATGCAAACACAAACACACACAAGCACAACAACTCATAGACATGCACACACATTCAAAATGCACAAATACACATAGATAATAGAATATAGATGCACATTCACAAGCATTCACACACAATCATAAACAACCACACAAATGGATGAAGATACACACGCATGCATGCACACACTGATCCACATGCACATTCCTGGATGCACAACACACAAAAGCCTATGCAAATACGTGCATGGATACAGACCCACACCCACAGACACTCAAATATGTATGCACAAACATACACAAACACACATGCACACACACACCAGCACATAAACATCCATAAACCATACATTCATGCCTGAATGTATGCACATGAAAACACTCGACCAACCATGCTCACACACAAACATACAAACACACATGCACACACACACACACATCTATACATATGTACAAGGACACACACCCAAACATGTCTACACACTTACACACAAGTACACACACACATAGTTAAATCACACAAAAATGCTTACACACAAAAAAACACACATGAATGAATAAGCACACACAAACAAAAGCACACTCATGTGCACTCAAATGTACCCACATGTACACACATGCATGCACACACAAAACCACACATGAGCAAGCATAAGCACATGCACACACAAGTACACAAACATAATGCATTTGTAAGAACTTACATGCACACACATGAACTTGTTTGTGACAAACACTTGCTCATAGGCACAGATGTTCGCACACGCACAAACATGCATACAAACATATGAATGCATGTGCATAGGGTTGAACACATGCATGGATGAACATACTCATAGACCAATGTACACCCATAGTAACACATATGCACACACACACACACACGTGCAAACAAGACACACACACACATGCATACTCCTATGCACGTACATAAGCACACAGACAAACATACACTCACACACATACGCATGCACACACACACATGCACCAATACAAGTACATGCAAACATACATGTATACAAATGTACACACACACACATGCACTCATGTGCATGAACGCACATGCAAACAAGCATGTACACACGTATGCACACACATGCACATACAACAGAGAAACACATGCACACACACACACACATGTATGTGGAAATGCACATGCAAACACCAACAAACACACCCCATTGACATATGCACACACACACACACACTCATAGTTATGTATGTACACAATCACATGCACAAACCTACATACACACATACGCACACATGCCCAGCCATAAAGACACGCACACATACAAACTTGTACGAGCATAGCTAGAAATGCACACACACACACACATGTACCCATACACACACACATGCACAGACTCACATACACACACACACAAACATATACATGCACAAACAAAGCAAAAACACAAGAGCAAACTCACATGCACATGCACAAACATACAGGTAGATGCACACACACCCAAACCCATGTACACACAGACACACACATGCACGTCCACACATAATCACTCATATGCATACACACAAAATCACACAAACACATACACACATGAACACACAAACACACACACACACACACACATGAATGAAGGCACATAAGCACACACACACATGCATTGACCCAACCAAACATACTGATATACACACTTGCATACACACACTCAAACACATGAAAACAAAGATGCACACATACATGCAAACATATACACACAAATATGCACATAAACACATGCAAATAAATGCACATGTTCACACAAACTTGCACACATAAGCAATCACATGCACTTAAACACATACACATACACACATAGAAACATACATTGACATGCACACTCACCCACACACACAAACCTGAACACACATACACACACACACACACGTGCGCACATTAATGCACAAACACACACCTATACACTTGCATACACATGTAAGTAGACAGGTGTGTACACAACCCCAATGCACACACTAGCACCCACAAACATGTACACACATATCCATGACCACAAATGCACACATACACTCAAGTACAAGCACATATGTATGCCTGCACATGCACACAAGCATGCACACACTTTTAAATGTGAATGCATGAACACAAACATGCACATGCATAAACAAATATGCATACAAACATATATATACACAAAAAAACATACAAAAGTGCAAATGCATACACATTCAAAAACTCACACACACATGCACTCATGAATATACACAAACGCACACAAATACTTGCACACAAACATGTACACAAAAACACACACACACAGATACACAAAGGCATAAACACGCACACACGTACTTGCAATTGCACACATAGTCCTATGCAAAAGAACACATGCATACACATAAATACACACACTTAGGCACCAAGGCACAAACATGCACATGCACACGCATATGCTTAAATTCGTACACAGGCCCATGTAAAAGAACACTAATGCACACACATGTGAACACACCTGTGAACACACATGCATACACACTTGCACCCACATGCACCAACATCCATGCAGACACACACAAACCAACATGCACATGTACACACATAGGCATACTCATGCTCACACTCAAACACACGTATGCACATGCATATGCATAAGCATGCATACATGCACACACATGCACATGCACACACTCACACAAATGACACATGAATAATCATGCACATGCACATTCACTCATGCACAGACACACACACACACACACACACACACATACATAAGTACACACACATGCACATAAGCACACACACACATAAAAATAAAAATAAACACTCATACAAAGGCATGCACATGCAAACATGCACAAATATACAAATACACATACATGAAAATGCATCCAAACATATTAATGCACACACACACACAAACACACTTGTGCATGTACTCTCAAACACACATGCAGATGCACACACATATGTTGACATGAACACATGCACTAACACACACATGCTCATGCACACATGCATACACAAACACACACAAATGCACACAAGAACATATGCACACATACCCATGCACACTCATTCTCAAGCACACAAGCACATCTACACACACATAATCACACATGCACACATAAAAATATGCACACACACCACATGAATGCACATTTACACATACACACATCTGGACATCGATATATTGACTCTCACACTCACCCACAAATGAATACATATAAACACACAAACTTACACACACACACACAAACTTTGTGCACATGTACATAGACACATAAGCACATATGCATATAAATGCTCACAAAAAACAAGCACTAAAACCCATGTACACATGCAAACATAGGCACACACATGCATGCATAGAGCGCATGCACAAATACACATGCCCATATGCACACACAACAAAAAGCACATGCACATACAAGCATAATACACAGACACATATGACCACATGCACATAGGAATGCAGATAAATATACACACACACACAGACACACTCACATGCATGCATGCATAAATGTATACACATGAATGCCCAAATGCATAGACACACAAACACACATATGAAGACACATATGCGCACCCTAGCACAAATACTCAGACAAGCACACACTTATGTACAGACCCATGTACATACATATGCATGCACACATGCATAGAAGCACACACAAATGCACACATATGCACATATACTTGCTTACTCATGTGCACACATACACATACACACTCTCACAAGCACACACATGATTAAGAAAACATACAACACACGTGCACACACATCAACAGGTTTGCACATAAACACACACATTCAAGCATGCACACATGGACATAAACACATGCATGTAGACAAATAGACATGGACACACACTTGCACACATATGCAATCATGCACACACATGGACTCATATACATACACACACAAAAGCACAAACATAGCCACACATGCACAAGCTTGCACATAGGAAAAAAACACAAACACACACACACACAAATGCACACATACACACATGCAAGAAAATACACATGCACACACACACAAGCACTCAACCACACACATACACACTCAAACCCACCAAGACATCCACACAAACAAACACACATAATGTTTGTATATACATACACACAACAACAAAATTGTACACATGCCTACACACATATGCAAACACACATGCATAAGCACACATAAACAAACACACATGCATAGAAATTCATATGCACACACATGCATGCATGCACAAACTTACACATTTTCACACACAAACACACACATGCATGACATCATGCACACAATCATGTACACACACATACACACTCACACATGCTCAAGCACACATGTACATATATACATGCATGAGCATGCACACTTACACCCACAAGAACACACACACAAAAATGCTCACAAACATACACGTATAGTTACACATGCACACGCAAACACATAATCATGCAATCAAACACACACACATGCACATGTATAATCACTCAAAGACACACGTGCACATAGAGGCACACATATTAACAAACACATGCAAACATACACTCACAAACACACACACACACATGCACACAAACATGCTCATAATCATAGACACAAAAACATGCTTACATATGCACACACACAAAGAAAACTTACACACACACACACACACACACATGCATACCCATGCACACACACCTACATGCACATGCACACACTCACATGTACATGCATAGGCACACACATATACACGCACACTGGCACATGAAGACAAAACCACACACCTATACACACAAATGTACACATAAGCACACACACACATGTGCACAAATACAACCGCAAACATGCACAGACAAACACATACACACTCACAAATACATATGTAATCGCACAAACACATGCATGAATATGCTACCACACACATATGCTCTTACATGTTCACATACTCGCATAAAAGCATAAAAGCACATGCACCCACATGTGCACACACACTAAGATGCATGCATACAAAATTTCATAAAAACTCACACACATGCCATACACATATATAAGCACACAGACACACATATTCATTCATGCACAAACACATGCAAACAAATGTGAACACACAAATGCACACTTACTCACACCAACTTGCATACACCACACCACAAGCATTTACATGCTTGCAAGCACACACATAGGCATGCATAGAGTTGTACAGGCACTTCCACACACACCCATGCACATGCAAAAACACAAATATGCACACACACAGAAGTACACATACCCTCCTACATACACATAGTCAAGTACACATGCACACACATAAAACCTTACACAACCAAGTATAGGCAAACACACTTGAAAACATGCATGTACAAAAATAAACATATGCAAACACACATACAAACTCCCAAGCATGCATGCATATTCACAAATGTATGCAAGCATACACTAATATGCCCACACACTCACAAAAGCACAAATACACACATGCACACAAAGTCACACATATAGAGACACACACATAACTGCACACACATAGACGTATGTGCACACAAATACACATAAGTGTAAGCACAAGTACACACATATACACATGCACACAAATATGAACACACATTTGCACAAACACATACATAGATGCATAAAAATACATATGCACACATGTCTATATAAATGCACACAAACATACAAGCCCAAACAAGCATACACACCTGCACACACACGTGAACACACGTAGACATGCATACACATGAACACATAAAGCACACACACACACAAGCACATGCACACAGGAAAATACATGAACAAATACACTCTCACACTCACACACATGCATGCAAACACACATGCATGCACACATAGACACATATGCACAATCACCCACATGCACATGCACACACAAGCACTCACCTAAACACACATGCACACACACCCATCAACATATAGATGTGCTTAAATCCACATACGCACATGAACATAAACAAGTACTCACAGACACACACACACCTTCATACATGAAAACTTATACACAAACATGTGTACGCATCCATGTGCACACATGAACACACATATGTATGCAAATGCACACATGCAAACACACAAACCCACACACGCATGCACACACGTACACACGAACATACTTGCAAACCCATACATACACATGCGAACACTCGCACACACTTGCACGTACACATTCATACGCATTGGAACACACACAAGCACAACAACTCATACACATGCACACATGCACACATATGCACACACATGCAAAACACACAAACACACATAGACACTGGAACATAGATGCACATACACAATCACTCACACAATCATAAACAACAGTACACATGCATGAGCATACACACACACACAGACACATGCACTGATCCACATGCACATGCTTGGATGCACAACACACAAAAACCTATGCACACATGTGCATGGACACAGACCCATACCCACACACACAAACATGTATGTACACATATACACAAACTCATATGCACACACACACCAGCACATAAACAGGCATAAACCACACAATCAAGCCAAAACGTATGCACATGCACACACTCATTCAACCATGCATGCACACAAAAACACACACAATTACATACACATATGTACATGGACACTCACCTAAACATGTATACACACATGCACACAAGTATACACACATAATGAATCACACATAAACGCTTACAAACAAACACACATAAATGCACATGTACACACAAATAGAAGCACACTTATGCACACATATGCATGCACACACACAACCATACACAAGCACACACACACATGCACAAATAAGTGCACAAACACAGACACATCTACAAGAACGTGCATGCACATACATGCACTTGTGTGTGCACACAAACACATGCTCATAAGCATAGATGTGCATGCATGCCCATGAGAACACCAAATGCACACAGACATATGAATGCATGTTCATAGGCTTGCACACACACGCATGCACCAGTACACTCACACACCCACGTATACCCATAAAAACACACATGCATAAATTCACACACATGCACACATGTGCAAACAAGACACACATAGATATGCATCACCTGTGCATGTGCACAAACACACACACAAATATACACTCACACACATACACATGTGCACACAAATGCAAACATACATGCATGTAAAAGAACACACCCCTAAGTACACATGCATACACACACAAACGTCCCTTGTCACACACACACTTATGCTTGTTGACTCACATGACATGCAGATACACACACATTGGTACATGCACACAGAGGTACATATGCACAAAAGCTCACATACACACCTACACACACACACATAAAAACAAACATGTACAATCAAGCATAAACACAAATCCATGCACTTCCATATGCACTTAGACAAAAAAGCACATGCACATACACACACATAGGTACAAACACATGCACACACATAGAATCATAGACATGAACACAAACACACATACACATGCACAAAGACATGCACATGCATGTACAACAAATGCACTCTAACATATGCACACACACACACACAAGTACACACAAATGCCACACCCACAAACATGCAAAAACACATGTGCATACACCCATACTCATACACAAGCATGTGCCCTCTCATATGCATGCACATACCCATGTACACATACATAGACATGAGCACACATATGTACAAAAACACATACACGAGCACACACACATGCATGTGAACACACACACATGCATTCACAAATGCATGCACAAATTCTCTGTCACACACACAAACACAAATGCACATGCACATAGATGCATAGACACAATCATATACATACACACACAAGCATGTAGACATAAACACATGAACACACAAACTCAAAGACCTACACACACATTCATGCCCATGCACACGTGCACACACATGCACTTATGCACATGCACACACACTGTCCACAAACTTACAAACAACCACACATGCATGCACACATGTACACATATGCACACACATCCATAGGCACACACGCATACACACAGACACACATACACAAGTGTAAACACACACCCCCACAGATGCGTGCACATAGACACACACACATATGCATAGGTACACACATGCACATGCACACACATAGACACAAACATGCACATTGACACTCACATGCAAACACATGCATAAACACACAAAGATGCATGCACACTCAATTACACACACACATGCCCACTCTCACATGTATGCAAAAACTTGCATAAGCACACACATGCACATGCCAACAAACACCAACATATGCACACACACACACATAATCGCACGCACATGATCAAACATGCACACATATGCATACACATTCATGCACACAAATGCACAAAAATGCACACACACTCACACATACATGCACAGGTGAACACACATGTAAACACATACACAAACTTATACACACAAACACACACACAAATGTGCATATGCATACATAAGCACACACACGCACACACCACCACACACCCTCACAAACAAGCTTGGACACACATATATACATACACACATGTATGCACACTCAAACACACGCACACAAGCACCCACACCCATGCATATATGGACACATGCACACACATCTGTGCACAAAAGTGAACACACACATGCCAATGCATACATATAGGTGCATGCCTATGCACACACATGTATGCACACAAGCACACCCTCACAACCACACATGCAAATACTCACAGTAATGAACATGGACAAACATGCATGCTCACACTTGTAAGCACAAACACACACACACGTACAGACAAACACATGCACACACACACATTCATCCATGCATGCCTGCATGCCTGCATACACACATACACATATACCCATACACTTGCACACAAACATGTACAAACAAATGCATTCATACACATACACACACGCGAGCACAAGTACATGCTTGCACACATATAAACAATTACACGTGCAAAACCACACACATATACATATAAGCTTGCAATGACACACATCCAAACACTCAGAGGTATGCACACACATGCATACACATGTGTACACACACACTTGCACACCCTAACATATGCATAAACACACACACAAACACTTGCATAAAGGCACTCATGTACACAAAAACACACATGCATGCATGCATGCAAGCACATACCCACATGCATGCAAGCATACACACATGCATGAACCTACAAAAACATGCATTCCTACACACACATACACACATGCATGCAAACACTTACACACTCGCACAAACTCCCACACAAGCACTTACACAAATATGCACTTGCACTGGAAAACACACTTGCAAGCGTAAAGGCACACAAGCACACACACACACAAACATGTATGTACACATACATGCACACATATGCACATAAGAAAACTCACACATGTGCACATACATATACACATATGCAAGCATGAACACATCCATGAGCATGCACATGCATGCACACAAACAAGTACTCACACACACAAAAGCATACTGATGTGCACAGATATGCACACCCACACACACATATACACTCATACATAGAAGCCAACATGCATGCATGTGCACATAGAAACATACATATGCATAAATACTGGCATGCACATACATAAATACATAAACACACACACACACACACACACTCACATGCACACAAATATGCAAACATAAATGTGCACACATACATATACCCATATGTACACATGCAACACACTCACACATGCTGATGTTAATGGACATACATGCATGCATACATAGAAGGAACTAAACATACACACATACATGCTTGAACCACACACATGCACACACATGCATGCACTAACATACAAATACACACATGCACACATGTATGCACACACATGCACACATGTCTACACACACATGCACATGCATATTCACAAAAACACTTACACACACACACACAAACAAACACACCAACATGCATGCACATGAACACACACACACACACACACAAATGTATACTCACATGCATAAATCCATACACACATATAAACACATACACAAACATGCATGCACACACATATATATATATACACATAGAGATGAACACATGTAGACACACAGACACACAGACACAAAGACAAACAGATGCACACACACAGACAAACACATGTTGATACACATTTGCACAAAAGCATGCATGCCCGAAGGTGCACACAGACACACACCCATGCACACATGTGTGCTCCCTCTCTCTCTCTCTCTCTCACACACACACACATAGGTAGACACACATACCCACCAACACGAACACAGTCAAGCTTGCTTACACACATACATGTATAGATACTTGCTCACACTCAAACATGGAAACACACACACACAATGTCAAACATGTAAATGCACATGAACATACAAACACATGCATAAAAAATACACATGCACATAAACACACACATATGCATGCACACATACAGATGCATACACACACATACTTATATTTGCATAGACATATGCACACACACACACACATGCAAGCAAACACAGATAAGAATGCATAGATGTCGATAAGTACATAGACACAACCATACATGCACACACACACGCACACACGTGCACATGCACACCCATCACTACACATGTAGATGCACAAGCATGCACACAAGTGTACCCATGCATGCACAAGCACACATACACACACACATGCACAAGCACATGTAAGCAAATGTACTCATACATGCACACACACA
The DNA here is from genome assembly GCA_023846275.1 of Vanilla planifolia. Lineage (NCBI taxonomy): Eukaryota > Viridiplantae > Streptophyta > Magnoliopsida > Asparagales > Orchidaceae > Vanilla > Vanilla planifolia. The sequence goes on from JAIUJO010000332.1 coordinate 294,615, forward strand.
CACACACACACTCACATATATAAAGGCCTATGCACATACATGTAAATATGAACACACATACACAATCTCATATGTGCACATAGGAATATAGACATGCACATAAACACACAAATGTGCACATAGATACATATGCAAATAGACACACATGCATGCAAACACACATTAACACATGCTCACACCCACACACACACACACACACATATACAAGTACACAGATACATGCCACTTGTGGACACACATGCCCATGTATGGATGCATGCATGCACATACTCACTTGTGCTCACACATACACACACACAGACATGCACGTCACATAAATTCACCAACACAAACACACACACACCCACCCACACACCAACACACACTCACTCACATCCATAAACACACACATGTTGGCACATGTAAAAACATATATGCATAGACACACACCCATAAGCACATGAACCTACACACATACACAATAAAGGACACCACAATAAAGGACACACATGCACATGCAAATGCACAAGCATACACATGTACATACATGCACGTACACACATACCTACACATGCAACAACCACACATATGTACATGGACATGTAAGAACATATGCATGCATGAAGACAAGTGTGCACACACGCATACATACACACACACACACTCATCCACACATGCACAAGCATAAAAACACATACACACACAATTGTACATGCTCAAACACACATGCAAACACCTGAGCATGCATGCACACACACACACACACAAATGCACACATGCAAACACATGCATATACATGCCTAAAACAATACCCACATATTTGTGCACACACATATACACATATTCATGCACACATAGTTACCAACCAATGCACACTCATGCATGCATGCATGCACACATGAACACACTTATGCACGCACAAGTAGACACACACACACACATAAGTAGACATGCTTGTGCATAGACATACACACATAGCAGCACTCATATGCACCCATAAATACACACATGTGCACACACACATAAGAACATGTATGCACATACACAAGCACATGCTCACACAAACACACACAAGCACATGCATAGACATACAAATGCACATAATCATTTATACACATGTACGCACATGTACATGCACACATATGTAATCACAACACCACACATGTGCAAAAACATGTGTGTGTGTGCACACTCAAAAGCACACACACGCACGCACTCAACAACACACACATGCACACACTCAAAAGCACAAACATGTACACAAATGCATAGACACACACTCATACACATACACAAAATCATGCACAAACATTTAAGAAAGCACAAACACACCCACATGCACACAAAACACACACACACACACATATATATAGATATGTATATGTATATATATATATATATATATATATATATATATATATATATATATATATATATATATATATATATATATATATATATATATATATATATATATATATATATATATATGCAAACACACACAAGCATGCCCTTATACACACACATGTATCCACACACACACACACATGCAATTGCATAGACACACTCATGCACAAACACAAAAACACATGCACACATAAACACATACACAAACACAAACACAACCACAAATGCACAAACACACACACACACACAGGCATTCATGTACATGCTCACACATACAAACATAAGCATATGCACACATGCTCTCTCACACACACTTGCAAAAAACCATGCACACACACACACACACACGAATACATGAGCAAGCTCACATACACACACATACAAGCACAAACATATGCACAAACACCTACATGCATGCACACATTCATACATGCAAGAACACACACACACACACACACACACACACACACACTCATGTGCACCCATGCACATACATGCACACATGCCTACCAATGCACACATACTTAAATGCACATGCATGCACTCAAACACACACATGCATACACATTCTCACACACTCACATGCACTTGCATAGGCACACACACACACACACCAGCAAACCCACATGAACACATAGACATTCATTCATACATGCACATGCACTCACATGCATGCACACTCATATACACACAACACATGTACACATACACATACACATATACATATATAAATACACATGCACACAGAAACAGATAGAGACTTCCAAAGATGAATATGCATGCACACAGAGATACAAATAAACACATGAATGAACAAATGCTTGCACATATACACATGCATATTCACAACCATGCACACACACTTGCACAAAAACATGTACTCACATAGGCACACGTATACATGTGCACACATAGATACACAAGCATGTAAAAACCACACACACAGGTACACACATATATACACACACACACACACATAAATGTGCTTGTGTGAGCATGCACAAATGCACACATAAATATGTACTTGCTTACGTACACACACAGACTTACATACACATGCATACATAAGCACATACACATGCACACACTCGCACACATGAACATCCAATATAGTCACACACACATTCCCATTCATGTGTACAACCACACACATATACATGTATACACAAATACACACACATGCACCAACACACGCATAAGTGTACACACTCTCATGCACATGCACATAGATGTAAAGGTGCATATAAGTAGACAAACTTACACACCCATACACATGTGTGCATTCACATGCACAGATGCACATGCATAGACAAACACACATACCCACACCCACACAGATTCACACACAAGCATGAACAGTGCATGCAAACATGCACATACATGTGTGTACACATAGACACATGCATACACACATATAAATGCACACATATGCTCACGCACACATGCATGCATACACATGCATACACATATAAACATGCATACAAATAAAAAATATAAGTAATAAAACACATACACATACATACACATGCATACACACCCCCACACAACTACACACACATGCATGCACCAATATACACATATGAAAACATACATACATGTACAGTTGCAAGCACAAATACACATCCAAGCACACCCACACATGCACATGCACACACACACACACATACTTATGCACACCCTCACACAACTACACACTCATGCCTGCACCAATATACTCATATGAACACATGCATACACACACTTGCAATCACCCATACACAAAAGCACCCACACATTCACATGCACACATACACACACACACACATATGCACACTCACATAACCACATGCACATGCACAAACGAACTCAAGCACATGCACATATGCACACACATACATGCATAAAGAGGTATAAACAAAAAGCACACAAATAAAAAATGTGTACACACATGCAAACACATGCACAACAACATACACATACACACAAATACACATACATGTATACACAGACACACATACAAACACGTACACACACATAACCACACACACACACACACATGAATTCACTCACACAGGTTATCTCACACAAAGATTTGCAAACATGAAAACATGGAGACAAGCACACATGCACCCACACACTCACACTCACTTGCACACACATACACACACCAACTCTCACACACATTTTTTTCAACATGTATGCACATGCACACAGACACCCTAAAACACAAATACATGTACACACAAGCACACATTTAAACATAATGCATAGACAGATGCACACACTCACATGTGCACACCACAAATACACATACACACATGCATGTGCACATATACACAAAACTTACCATGCATATACGCACATGAAGGCATACATGTAAACATACACACACATGCACACAAATATATACACAAACCCATGCACATGCATGCTTGCACACTTGGACAACATGAACGTAAGCATTCATCCACACACAAAAATACAAGAACATGCTGTGGTATTTATCCCTAGCTGTTGTGTTTTATTTGATGATAACAAATCCCAAGTATTTTAATGAATTTACTTTTATGAATATTTAGTTCTAAATAGTTGATTCTCATATTTATAAGATAATTTAAAATAGAAGAGTAAAAGTTAAATATCATGAAGGTCATCTTAGTTGGAGTGGTAAATCACCAAGAGATATTTTTAATCTTAATTTTAAGTATCTCATTTTTAAAATTTTAAGCTTGATTAAATTATTCCTTAAAAGAAATTAAAAAATTAAATTAATTAAATTACATTCCTAATATCCATGATCATCATATCTAATGTCATTCACTTAATATTTTGAATCCACATTTCTTAATTTTTTGGTCAACATCTTCATATTTTTGTTCCAAAAATAATTTATATAAGAAATAAATAATAATAATTATAATAATAATAAATAAATAAATAAAATATAAAAAACTAACTCTAAGTCACCTAAAGTACTTTTAATTATGCATACACACACAAATATGTAGATGCACACACCCATGCACATAGGAACACAAAGGTGCACAAACACTTGATGATGCACACAAACGCATGCACATACACCCACAACTAAATATGCACACATATGCACAAATACTCACGAGCACACACAAATGCACATGCATGTGTACATAAACACCCACAATACACATGGGTGCTAACACACACACATATGCATGCATTCCCAAACAAATAGAAACACCCACATATGCACGCACAAACACACACACAATTATATGCACACACATGTATGCATGTGTGCATGTACATAAACACACACCATCACTCACATTGACACAAACAAACCCACACACACCCATACATACACAAACACACACATGCATCCACACACACACATTTGTGCATGAGTCCACAAATGCACACACACATACTCATGAACAAATGCACATAAGCACTCATGTACATGCACACACACACGTCGAAACACATACAAGCATGTACACACATGCGTGCAAGTGTAAGAAAAAAGGCATACAAACACAAGCCTACGTACACTCAAACACATCCATAACCAAAAAAGCACACACTCACATGCACAAATACACATTCACACAACTCACAAAGATGCATTTGCATGTATGCACAAACACACATAAAGGCACGCACACACACACATAAGTACACTTACATGCATGCATATGCACACACACACATTCATAAACATGTGCATGCACACACAAGCACTCACAAGTAAGCACACACACATATACACACACGCAATTGCACACACATGTACAACACACACACATGCTGACTTGCACACACGCACTTGCACAAACACTCGCATAAGTAAACGTGCACTCTCACATACACACTTGTGTGCATGCACACACATGCATTGCACACACATTACATACACACATGCAAACACGTACACATGCACACACACTCACACGCACACATGTGCAAATGCACATGCATGTGTTGAAACACAGACGTACAAACACATGCAAATGCACGCACATGCACACACATAAGCACATGTAGACACACACACTCGTATGCACTCATGCACATAGACACACATACACCCACAAATGCTTGCACATGCATGTACATGCACAAAAACATAATCACAGGTGCACATGGACATATAAACACACATACACATGCACCTAAGGTCTTACACATGCATGCATGCACTCATTTATGTACATACACACACATGCACACACACACACATGAACACAAACACCTCCACATGCACATGCACATACACACACACAAACACACACCCATATATGCACATGAGCATGCATGCACATACACACACATGCATGCATAGGCACATGAACACACACATGCACACATACACATGAACACAAACACCTCCACATGCACATGCACATGCACACACACAAACACACCCCTATATATGCACATGAGCATGCATGCACATACAAATGCACAAGCATGCATCTAGACACTACACACACCTATATGCACAAACACACATGCACCCATGCATCGATAGAAACATGCACGTGCACATTGGCCCATAGACACAAAAGCACACACCCACACTCACACACACATGCACACACACATACACACACCAGTACACACAAACCTACACATACATGCACCCAAACATGCAAGCAATGCACATAGATAAGCACAAACTTATGCACATCTATACATATACAAGTGCACATACACATGCCAATAGCCACATATACATACATGCAAACATGCATGCACAAGCACACAAATGCACCCTCCTACACGTACACACACATAGACATATATGAACTTGAATAAACACACAAATATACACACATACAAGCACAAACTTAGATATGCAAACACACACAATGCATACACACTTGCACAAGCAAAAACAAGAAAACACACACAATCACACATGAACACATGTATGTACAAGCATACACACGTATGTCCACGTGTGTGTACACAAACACACACACAAGGACATACATACACATGTACTAACTCACATGTGCACACATCTATCTAAACACATATGCGAACACACATACACACATACACACATGTACACACACATGAGCATAGGCACATGCCCATATGCAGATGCACATACACAAGCTCACACAGATGGATACACACTCACACCCACACATACACACCCACACTTGGACACACACACACACACATGCACACACACACCCACCCACACATGCACAGACAATTATATACACAAACAGAAACTCGTGCACACACACACATATATGCATAAGTACTCACATGCACATGCACACAATCACATGCATGCAAATGCACATTTAAGCATGGACACATTCACCTACCCACCCACACACACCTACATTGATGCTTGCATGTATGTAGAAACATATGCACATAAGCACTCTAGCATGCCCACACAGATGCACAACCTGTACACACATGTATACACACATATGCATACGAAGACACACACATGCATGCACTCACATGCCTACAAAATGTACACAGACTCATGCCCACACCCACACCCAAACACTCACAAACCTACACAAACATGTGCACAAGCACACACACTCACACACATAAGCATGTGTGTGCACACATACACACACACATGATTAGACATGCACACACTCACACCCACCTATACATACATGTGAACATGCACAAGCATGCACAAATGTATGCACATATGCATGCACACACACACGCACACCATACACACACTAGAGAATGCAAATGCCTAAGTACACACACACACGTACAACCAACACACCCACACATGCACAATGCATACACAAGCATACACACACATGCACACACACACAAAAATAGATGCAAAGGTATGCACATGTGCATACAAATGCACACACACATACACACAAATATACACAAACATAAATACACACACATGCAAATGTGCACACATAAACCTACTCACACATACATGCATACATACATGCAAACTCAAATGCAAACACACAAATAGACAAGCACATGCATGCACACAGATGCATGTACACACAAGCATACACACTCATATGCATACACATAAGAACATGCATGTACACACATGCACATATGTATATACACACATGTGCACTACCACATGCACTCGCACACATGTAGGCTTGCACTCACCAACATGCTTATACACAAACAGACAAACACACACACATGCTTAGAAATACACACACACAAACACTTGCACATGCACATACCCACTTACATGCACTCATGTTGCCACATAGACACATGCACTTGCATAATCACAACATGCACATGCACAGATGCACATGCATATGCAAACATGTATAGACACAAATAAACATTGGTGCACACATGACCACACACACATGCATGCACTAGCATGCACTCACACACCCATAGACACTCACATATGCACATGCGTGCGAACATGAATGCATGCACACATACACGAATGCCCACACATAAAAACTTATTTATTGGCACATATGCACACACCTGCACACAAACAAACACACATACACACACATACACACACACACACATATGTTCATACACAAACACACACTACCACATACATGTACACACAATCGTAAACACACAAACACACAAGCATGCAAATGCATACACAAATATAAAAACACATAAATACACACATAGGAATGCCCCAAACATTCACACAAATGCATGCACATGCACACATGCATACATACACATACACAAACATATACACCCATGACTCTCACACATGCATGTGAATGGAAACACACGTATACACACATGTATGCATGCTCGGCCATACACACACACATGGATGCACACAAAAACACACAAAGATGTAGGCATATATACACACACACACACAAGCACTCAGACGTGCACACAAATGCACAAATACATGCAAACAAACTATCACAACACATATAAACATATACAAAGAGATGCCTAGACACACACATGCATGTAGAAATACACTTGCACACACACACACATACACAAATATACACATACATGTACACCCATCAGCACACATAGACATATATGCACATATAGCCACATAGGTACACATAGATGCATAAGCAAACTAACTCACATGCACACACATATGATCACGTACACACAATCAGATGCAGTCGCATTCAAATACATACATCAGCACACATGCACAACCACACATTCATGCCTCCATGCACAAGTACAAAAAAATAATATGCATATACATGAACACATAAACATTCACATACACACACACAAACACACATATGCACATGCATGCATGCAAAAATGCATATGCACACACACACACACACTCAAATACAAAGTGCATGCATGAAAACACAAATACACGAGCACACACATGCACATAGTGATGCATGCACACACACATGCATGCACATAAAAACATGTACCCACACACCAATATGCATGCACAGCACATATAGACTCAAGCATAAATAAACACACACATACACATGCACAAGCACACACACACACACATTGACACAAGCACACAAGCATACACATATGTTCATGTGCAACACGAACTCATGCACTCATGCACACACGTATGCACACACACTGGAGCAGTCCACACACACATGAACACACGTGCAAATCCATACACATGCAAACAAATGCACATATATGCGCACACACACATGCATACACATATGCATGCACTTACACAAATATGCACACACTCATGCATATACACACGCACAATCACACAGATGCAAACACATGTGCATATCCACGCACACACATAAAAAAGACCACAAACACATACTCAAACATGCCTAAGCACACACTCAAGCTAGCATAAATGCATGTACAAACACAAACAAGCACACATGCACACACACATGCACACACACATGCACACAGACACACACACAATTATACACACACCCATGCATACATATACACACATGCATGCTTGCACATTCAAGCACGCACACACGCACATGTGCATAAGTTTATACAGATGCACACACAAGCATACACAAAAATGTACAAAAACTTGCACACACATACAACACTCAAACAAATTCACACACATATACAGACACACACAAAATGCACACACGAAGGCAGACACCCACAAACATATGCACTTGAACAAACACATACATGCCTACATACAAAAACATGCATGCATGCACACATATTTGCAAATACACTTAGACATGCCCAAACATAGACATGCATGCATGCATGCACATACACACACACACACACACTAAACAATATATCTCCACACTCACTCATGCATACACACATGTGCAAGCACATACATACACATACAAATCCACATACAGACATGTAGAACCATGCACACATACATGCTCATGCATGTGAACACAGACATAGACATGCATGCATCTAGGCATGTAAGCACATCCAAGTGTAATTTCACACAAACACACATGCATACATGCACACTCATACACCTACACACATGCATACACACACACATATAAACACACAGACATGCAAATACACACAAATGCAAATGCACATACCTACTCACACATGTATGCATACATACATGCATACACATAAATGGACATGCACATGCATATGCACACAAACACAAGTACACACACTCACATGTACACACACAAGCACATATATCCACATATGCATATTCACACATGTATCAGCACATAAACTTGCACACATGCATGCATACACACACCCACATGCACATACACACACAAACACATACGCATGCTTATGAATACACAAACACAAAAACTCGCACATGCACATACCTACTTACATGCACACACATTGCTGCATAGATGCATGCACCCTCATAAACACCCATATGCACATGCATAGACACACATGCATATGCACACATGCATACACATGAATAAACATAGCCACACACATGTAGCACAAACAAGGACACACATGCATGCACTCAAGCACACAGAGACATTCACACATGCATATGCACACGAATATGCATGCATGCACATATGCATAAACTTACACGTATAGACACTAATGCACTGACTCATATGCATACACATACACACAAACACATGCATAAGCATGTGCACGCACGTACATGTACATTCACACACATGCATGCATGCACACCTACACACAAATATATTCATACACAAACACATGCACTCCCACATACATCACAAACATAAACATAGAAACACACAGACATACATAAGCATGAGCCCAAACATTCTCACAAGTACACACACACATGCATACATACACATATACACATAGGATTCACACTCACAAGCGAGCAAATGGTCACACACACGTGCACACATGTATGCATACACACACATGCACACACAAAGATGCATACAAACACATACACACACAAACACACACCCACACACAAGCACTCATAGATGCATGCAAATGTACACACATGCACATAATACAAACCAACACACTTGCATAAACATATGCACATACACACACACAAGCACATACACACATGCTAGTAGAAACATGCTTACACACATGCACACACATACACATGTGCACTCATGAGTACAAATACAGACATATGCATACATAACCACATAAGTACATGTATATGTAGACATAGGCTAAACCACATGTGCACACCAATTTATGCATATATAGGCACGCCCACATATAAATACATATATACACACTTGCACTTTCACACCCCCACACACATGCAAAAAAATAAAAATAGAAATATGCATGAACACATAGGCATTCATGCACACACATAAGCAAATGCACACACATGCATACAAAAATGAACATACACACACACACTCAAACAAGCATAAGCATGAATGCACAAACACACAAGCACACACATGAACATAGTCATGCATGCAGACACACATACATGCACACATAAACATGTATCCACTCACCAAGATCCATGCACATGCACATATACAAACAAACATAAATGAATACAATTACATACACGTATAAAAAACAACACGTACCCATATACACACACACTGACATGCACACTTGCATACACAAATGCTCATGTGCACATATGAACTCACGCACTCATGAGTACACGTATGCATGCACATGCTAGAAACCCAAACCCATGCACATGCACACACATGTACACACACATACACAAACATGCACACACTCAGACACATGCACAAAAGCACACCTACATACACACAAGCACAAACACACATACACACCTACATGTACACACATGTGCATATATGTACATACACATGCACACACACAAAGGCATCTACACAAACATGCCTAAACACACACACACCCAAGCACACACATAAGCAAGCACAAATGCATGCATAAACACACAAACAACCACACATGCACACACATACACATAACCACTGATGAACACACACATATATGCATGCACCAACACATACACACAAACATGCATGCTTGCACATTCAAGCGCACACACACACATGTACACATACATGCTAACATGCACACACACACACACATGTGCATAACTATATGCAGATGCATACATAAGCATGCACATACTTGCATACACAAATGCACACGAACTTGCACACACACATAAATGCACACATTAAGGCACACTCCCATAGACACATAGACATAAACAAACACATATATGACTACATACAAGAAAAGGCATACACACACACATGTTCATATGTACACATAGGCATACCCATACACAAGCATGCATGCACACACACCAAAAACTTCACTGAACTCACTCATAAACACACATATGCATGCATGTGCATACACACACAAACCCATGCACACACATGCACAAGTACACACATGCACATACTCATGCATGTGCACACACGCAGACATGCATGCATTTAGACACGTACACACATGCACATTTACTATTATATAAACACACATGCATCTGCGCACACTTGTGCACCCACACGCACACACATAAGAACTTACACATGAACGCATGTAGACTCGCACACATAGGAACACACTAACAATGATACATATGCAAACACATATAAGCATACACACACCAAAACACACACACGCTTGCATGCACACACACACACACACACACACTTGCATATGCACAAACATGCATAGGAGCACACATAGAGGCCCGCACACATGTGCATAAACATGAACACACACATGAACACACACATGCATGCACATTCATGCACACATGCATATGCACTCATATACACAAGCACACTCATGCATATACACACATGCATACACACATGCAAGCATGCACACACATATGCACATACTCACACACAAAGTCACATATGCATAAGCACACACAAAAAACACATATGCATATGCATATACACACACACATAGGCACATGCATACACATGCATGCATGCACAATCATGCATATACACACATGCACCTGAACATAATAGTTCATACACACATACACATGTACATTAGCCTGCATGTGCTCACAGACTCATGCACACATGCTCACATGCACACAAGCATGCAAACACATGCACGTAATCACTAACACACACATACACATCCACACTTACACACACATGCACACACACTCATAAATGAATACACACAATCATATCGATGTATACACACACTTGCATGTACATAAGAACACGTGCATACTCACCCACACACATACATGCATACATACATGAATAGGCACACATAGACACATGCATGAACCCATATACTTACATGCACATACACATGCATGCACACACACACAAACATGCACACACATGCACATGCATGCATGCACATGAACATGCACATGTATATGCACATGCACACACATAAGTACACATCCATGTGCACATAGACACACATAAATACTCATACACACATACACATGCACACACATGTATAGGCACATGTATACACATAAATACACATAGAGACATTAATTCACATAGGCACATACATGGCATACATCACACACACACAAGCACACATAGACCCACATGCACACACACATAAATGTACACAGACTCACTTGTGCAAACAAACAAACAATAACACTGACATACAAACACAAATGCACACACACAACCACATGCACAAGCTCAAACACGCTTATACATAGACACTCATGCACACACATGCACCACCACTCACATAGACATGGACACACACTCACAAGCACTCGTAAACACAAAGATGCACACATGCCAGTAAGCTTGCACAAATACAAACATGCCCAAAAGCATAGACACACAAATATGAAAGTATACATATGTATACACAAATGTGCGCACCCACTCACAAAAATGCACACACACACACACATGTACATGTGTATAAACACATGCACACAAATGCTCATGTAAGCACACACACTCATATGTGCATGCATGTAGAAACACACAGATGCATGCTCAAACACATAAAAATGTACTTATGATAACACATGCTCATGAACATGCACACACTCATATGCATAATTATTTAAAGACACACAGAAGCATGTAGAAGCATGCACACCCATGTACAAGAACGTACACACACAAACAAGCATGAAGACACCCACACATGCACATGCTTGTACACATTCATAAGAAAACAAGAATGTACACACATACACATATGTGCACATGAATACACACATACACACACTAAGATTTTTTACACACATGTGAATGCTGAAGCCTATGCACAAGTACAAATGTATATATACACACACACACACACACTCAAATGCACACACACAACACATGCACATACACATGCACGCACACACACACACAGACACATGTACACACATGCACACGCATGCATACACACACATACACATGCACATAGACTCATGCAAACACCTACACACACACATGTGCACTTACAAACAAATGTGTACACCGACACCTATACTTGCATACAAACACCCACCCACATGCATGCATACACATAAACATGCACATTCAAGCACATGCATACACAAACAACTACACACACCCACACACACAGTCTACACACACTTACACACACATGCACACACATGTCTATGCACATACAACCACTAGCACAAATGCATGAAAAAACACATAAACAACAACACACACGCACATATGCATGCACACACACAAATGTATTGGCACACATGCATACATACACAAATATAGACACAAACACACATTTACACATGCACATACACACACATGCACATGGACACAAACACATAATAATATAAACAAGACTCGACACACACACAAGTTCCCACACATGCACATGAGTAGTCATATGCACCCAAACTCTAACATATGCATATGCACACTTACACACGCATAAATACAAACACATGTCCATGCACACACTCATGCCCAAACACATGCACAAACACACAGACACAAACGTACATGCAAACACACATATGCACAAGTGCACACTCACACACACACATGCATGCACACATGTAAGTACCAAAACATGTCCATACATGCACAAACACACACATGCAAGCACAAGCACATGCACACACACATGCTAAAAAATATGCATGCAAACACAAGTACATGCACATAGATATGCACACATGCACATAAACGTACACACACTTTCACACCCACTAACATGCATGTGCACACACTCACAGACATGCACACATACATGCATGAACACACACATAACTCATCCCCCCACACACAAATGTGCACACACAAATTAACATGAACATGCACCTACACACACAAGCATACATATGCTCACATATTTACACACACACACACACACACACTTGCATATGCATACACACACACACAAACACATGCAAGTAAACATGAACACTCACTAAAACACTCACAAAAAACATAAAAACACTCATACACATAGTCACTTACACACATGCACAACCAGACACAAACATGCCCATGTACTCACACACAACCATAGTTGCACACATAAATATATAAGCACACAAACATACACACATGCAAAAACACACATATGTACTCACACACAACCATAGTTGCACACATAAATATATAAGGACACAAACATATGCACATGCAAAAACACACACAAATGCTCACACACATAAACACAAGCACACACACACACATAAGCACATGAACACACACATGTGCACACACATGCACACAAGTACATACATAAACATACATATGTGCACTCGCACTCACTCACTCACACACAAACATGCACATGCTTGCACACACCAACACATACACATGCACACAAACATGCTCACAAAAATGCACAAACATGCACACATGCAAAAACACATATACACACATATGAACACATATCTATGCTCACTCACACTCATGCACACACATATACACATGCATATATGTATCTATAAACATAAGAAAACAAACAAACATTCACACATACAAACACGCACACACATGCACATATATGCACACATACACAAATGTATACACACACACCTACGCATGAACACATGCACACATTGACACTCAAGAAAGCATGAAAACATATGCACACGTAATCCCATCCATGCACATACACATGCACATGTCCATACACTCACACACAACTACACAGACAATCACACAGATGCATGTGCCATATAGACATGCACTCATCCGCACATATAAAAACACATGAAAAAAAAAACACATGCATGCACGTAAGCACACATATAAAGGCAGATATACACATGCAAACACATGCATATACGTACATAGATGTCCATACATGCTCACAAACACATGCATACACCTATAAACACAAGTACACACACACAGGTGATCATGTACACACATGCTCAATCACACATGCACATGTGTGCACAAATGCACATACATGTATGCAAGCACACAAACACACACACACACACACACATAAACACAAAAGAAATGCATGCATGCACACACGCATGTGCACCTACACACCAATAGGCACAAACACAGTAATGTGCATACATACACACATATGCACAAAAACATACATGCAATGCACACACACATGCACACACATAAACACAAGTGTACCCATGCATAGACACACACGTACATGCATACAACTGCACTTGCACACATTAACATACACAAATGTGCACAAGCACACATACACTTACAAATGCATTCCCACACACACATGCAAATGCACATGCATACTATCATAAGCATATGCATAGAAACTCACACATGCATACCCATAACAAAAAAACACACATGTCCATAAACAAGCTTGTGCAATGGAATAGACACACATGTACTCACACATAAACACAAATATGTGCAATCATATGCAATCATACACACACTTGTATCCACTTACATGCCCACACACGCATTAACACAACCACACAAGCACATGCTAACACATACAAACATATGCACAAGCTAACAAATACAAACATGCACATACACCCACTAAAATGCACCACACACATACACACATATAGTTGATTACACACACAAATGCACACACACATAGCCACAAACACATACATGCACACACATGTGCACACACATACACATACAAACACATGCATGCACATGCTAAAACAAATGCCCACACATGCACATACACAGAGTCCTACATACATCCACACACCATGTGTGCACACATACACATACCTAGACACACATAAGAAGAAACACCCACATTGACACACCCACTGACCCACATGCATGCACACAAAAATGTTGATACAAGCACATACACACAAGCTTGCACAAATGCATGCAAACACACACACACACCCCCCCATCAGACATCCACATACACACATATGCACACACTTATGTACAAAGAAACCCATGCATGCTCACACACATGCATGCACATATAAACAAACACATATGCATGCATGCACATACACACAAATAGATGCACACACACATACATGCACAAGCACACATACACATTCTTTGACACACACAAGAAAATGCATGCATAGACAAGCACACAAACACACACACACATGAACAAGCACACATACACATGCACACATGTGCACTCAAATATGCACAAACACTTGCACATAAACACATGTAGAGGTAGACGCATCAGCACATGTATGCATGCACACACACATATGCTTGCACTAGGACACACATCCACACATAAGTACACAAACACATGTGCATACATACACATGCACATGCATGCACACACACACACCCACAAAAATAAGTAGACACAAACAAAACCACATGCACATATGCTTGCACACACACATGCAGACAACCATGCACATGCATACACACACACATACACAAACGCACAAGCACATCTGCTTACATGTGCACATGCACATATGCTGTCACATAGACTCAGGCATATGCATGGTTAGAGAGACACACATGTATAATCATATATGCATGTGCATGCAAACTCACCTGCATGTGCAGACATATGTACATACACTTGCATGTATGCAAATACATACATACACAAAACCACACATGCACGCACACAATGAAACTCACAAATGCATCCACAATCTCACCCACACACATGTGTGCACGTGTGCACATATGCACACACACACGCACACACGCATCCATACAAGCATGAACTCATGCAAAAATACAGACCAACACACACACCCATACACATATGCACACACAAAGGCATGCATGCACGTGTGAACATGCACACACCCACAAACTCAAGCACACACACACTCATACACATGCATGCTAATATCAATCGCATGTAGACACACACACATGTACATACATGCACGTGCATAGCCACACATACACATGGGCACAAATATGCACACTCTTGTAGAAACACAGGTACACACACACATGCAAGCATGAACACCCATGCACACATGTACACAAACACACATAAACACATGAACACATGAACGCAAACCCACGCACTTACACCCATGCACACATGTAGGCATTCACACACACCCACATGAACACACACAAAGACATGCACAAAAACACACACATACACACACAAGGTCATGTACACACAAATGTATATGCATACATATACATAGAAAAAGGTGCACATGTGCATGAACAAACATACACATATGTGTAAGCATGCATGTTCACATGTTCACACACATGCACACCGACATGCATGCACATGTACACACACACATGGGAATGCAAGCACGTCCAAAGGCATACACATACATAAACACATCCACACATCGAAATATGCACATGCATGCATGCACACACTTGCATATGTACACGAACATGCACACACACACATTTAACTAGTCACAAGAAAGCATGCATATGTGCCTACACATGCATATATACACCCAAACAGATGCACTCATGTGTGCACACACATGCATACCTACATGCACACATACATACATAGGCATGCACACTCACACATGAATGCATGCACATGCACACACACATACACATGCACACATGCACCCATATAACCATGCACATGCATACACATGCATATGCACATACACATTCACATAATAAAGTACATAGACACACATGCATATGTAAATACACATACACACACACATATAGATAAAACATAAGGATAGACATGCTCACATACACATGCACAAGCAAATGCAAGCAAATGTAGACAAACTCATACCCACTAATATGGACACAATTGCATGCACAAACACTCACACACACACAAGTGCTCATAAGTACACATACACACAGACACACACACACACACCTGTGTACACATGAATAAACAAACACATGCACATATGCTTTCACGCATATACACACAGATAGACATACACACGTATACACACGCACTCACAAATACACATAAATGATCACACCCACATGCATGCTCATGCACACATATACACATGTACACCCACATCAACACACATAAATACACCCAGACACATGCACACACACACACACACATCTGCCTATGCATACAAACACATAGAAACACACACAAACCTACACATGAAAGCACACACAAAAACAAAAACACATATGCAAGCACCCACACACAAGCTCATACACACACACACCCACACACATACACATGTAAGTGCAAGCTTGCATGCAACCATGCACCCACATACACACAAGAACACATACACATGTGGATACACACAAACATGCACACACATATACACACATGTACACACACACACACATACACAAACATGCATGGACACACACAAGTGTGCACCAACTCATACACATGCACATGAACCTAAACATACACACACACACGCATGCATAAGCACATGTCAATATACACACATACAAAGTCACAAGCACACACATTTATGCATAAAGGCTAATAGACATGTACAAACATGTTTAGATAGATATGCACATACACACAAACACAGCCACTTACATCCATGCATTCAAAATTATGCACAAACACACACACACACACACTCACTCACACACAGCACAGATGTACACACATATACAGCTGTATGTACACACACATACACACTGATGCACACATAAGTACAGACACATAACCACAATCACACAAACAGACACATGCACACTCATGCATTCACATTCCCACATGCACACCCATGCATGCATGCAAAAATGCACAAACAAACACATATGTATGTGTAAACATAGTTAGCAAACTTAACACACATGCACAACTGTGTAGATACACATGCACCAGCACATACACACAAGCATGCACACACACATGCATATACACATGCACACATGCATAAGTACAGATGTGTATGCATGTGAATGCCCACATACTCTTACACATATGCACAGATGCCTGTATGTACAAACATGTAAAAAGAAGCACACATTTGCACACACACATGCACACACATGTAAACACACATACGTACACACACAAAAATGTTCACATAAACACTCATGCACACACAAACACCCATAATAATACATACACATGAACACGTGTACACACTCACACAGATGCACTCATGCACAAACATACACATGTACACACGCACACAAGCACACATGAACACACATAAACACATTCATGCATATACACACACAAATTCACATGTGGGCATGCACATACACAAATATGTACAAGCATGCAAACATATGCACAAACACAAATACAACATAAAAAAACACACATAGATAGACATACACATACACATGAACATGCATAAAAACACATATATGCATAGATACATGCACACACACCTATATGCAAACCCATACATGCTTGAACAAGTACACACACACATATTAGAACCTACACATGCACACATGCGTGTGTGCACACACAGACTCACATGTAGGCACTTATGTGTGCACAAATACACATGTGCATAAGTACAAACACACATATGCATACACACATGAACACATACAAACACATACAAAGACATGCACATGCACAGACACCTAGACACACACACAACCATATATACATATGTTCACGTGTGTACACATAAGCAAGCAAACACCCACATACACACATGTGCATGTGTTCACACACATAGATACACAAGTAAGCATGCAAACACATGCACACAAACACACACAATCCACACACACCCACACACATTTACAAAAATACACCCTAGCACCCACACATAGACATGAGCACATGTGCACACATATAGATGCAAACACACATGGATGCATACATACACAATACACACACACACACATGCATGTAGACATGGACATGCATATATAGCCATAGGTATGCAATGTGCTCACACATATGCACAAATCCAAACATACACACACACAAGCACATATGTGGACATGCAAACACATACAAGCGTACACATAGAGGCATGTGCACAATCACACATGCACATCCCATACATGCATGCACAAATGTGCATGCAAACACACACACACACATATGCGTATGCAAGGACACTTATGCATGCACAAGCACACATACACACAAGCACGCACAAGCACACATGAATGCATATGCACATTCACACATGCACAAAGCACACAAGCATGCACACACACATGTACACATATGCACACAGTCATGCACACACACACATACTAGAGATAAAACATAAAGAAATATGCACACAAATAGACAAGTAAACATACGCATATGTACATGCAAACACATGCACATCTAGATAGACCACTGACATGTGCACACATACATGCACAAAAAAGCACACACATGCTAACAAATACATGCTTGCATAGGCATACACATGCACTTACACATGAGCACAAACAAGACCACACAAAAACATGCACAAAAATGCATGCTTTTATATGCATATAGACATACACACATACACATGTGTAGACACAAATACACACAACTGAGTGCACCTATATGCATTTACACACACACCTATATCCATACACACATGCATGTAGATGCATGCACACACACCTACCTTTGCCTATAAGCACATGCACATAAACACATACACATACACACACATATGTGTGAACATGCATAAAAACATACACACATACACAAACTGTGCATGCACAACATGCACACATGTTGATGCACACAAACCTACACAAAGCATATGCAAGTCCAAGCTTGTACATAAGCATGCACCCACACACACAAGTGCACATGTGCACACACCTATAGACACACATGCACACACACATAAGCACATGTATACATGCACACATATACATGCAAAGCCATAGATGCACATACGTATAAATAAAGCTCATAAACATGCACACACACATACACCCAAATGCAAGTGTACACACAAACACATATGGTCGCATGCGTGCTCACTCATGTACATACACATAGATGCACACATATCCATGTGGACAATCATGTGTACATGCACATGCATATAAACATAAGCACAAATACACACATATACACATGCACACAATCACATGCATGGACACACACACACATATAAGCATAGGCATGCACATGCACATATGCATAAATACACAAGCACACACATGTATAGTTATACATAGATAAGAACACATGTACAAATGTGCACATACACAGGCACAAACACATACACACACATGCACACACATGCACAAGTACACACACATGCATGCGTGCATTTGCACACACACTTACACATATTCACACAATGTTCAAGTGCACACACATGCACATAACCCTACGCACACATGCACACACTACATGCATACATGCACACACACATAGGCATACACACACACACACACACTTACAATGATAAATGCATACACACACATGCACATGTACACATGTGCAAACACACACACACATGCATGTATGCACATAAGCACAAACAAACAAACCCATACACATATGCATACACATTCACACACGTGGGCATGCACACGCACATGCACATGCATGAACATAACCACATACACACACATGCACACAAACAAAACATGTAGAAATACACACACACACGCATGCTTGTACATAAATTCATAAAACCACATAGATGGACACTTATCTACATGCATAGACACACACACACACCCATACGCATAAACACAAACATGAATCAACATGCACACACACACAAAAACACATGCTACCATGCTGGCACACACACACACATGCACACAAACATGAAGACACCTAACCACATGTACACACACATGCATGAACAATCAAAAACACATGCTTGCATGCACATGCACACACATGTAATTAAAACCCTACATGCACATGCACATGCATATGCATGCAAAGAGACCAAACGCACATGTGCGTACATGCACACCCACAAGTAGACAAAAACACATATACATGCACACACACACATGCATGCACATGCACATGCATGCACCAACATACATACACAAAAGCACACACGCATACACACACACACGTGCATACATGCACACCTCCACACACACATGCACATACACGAGCACACACACATGCTTATGCAAATGCACTCCCACAAACACATGCTTACAAACACACAAATACTCATGTATGCTAAGATTACTTGCATATAGACGCAAATATACACCCGTACACACATGCATGTGCATAGTCACACACACACATGAGCACATACAAGCACACTCATGCACAAATGCATAGGCACACATAGGTG
This sequence comes from Vanilla planifolia, assembly GCA_023846275.1. Lineage (NCBI taxonomy): Eukaryota > Viridiplantae > Streptophyta > Magnoliopsida > Asparagales > Orchidaceae > Vanilla > Vanilla planifolia. Next base: position 317,881 of record JAIUJO010000332.1, read on the forward strand.
CACATATATATGTACTCACACATACACACATACATACACACTCATGCACAAATGCACAAATGCACAAAATCTCAAGCTTGCACATGCACAAGCACACACACACATACTCATGCACACATAAGTGTGCACACACTAGTCATATGCACATACACACACAAATATATATACCCAATTGTAAAAAGGCACACATGTGCACATGCACATGCAAACATGAACACATGCACAAATAAACAAACACACACATGCACACATACACAGACACACATATTGAAATATGCACATACAAAAACATGCACATGTACCCACAAATGAACACACACATGCACAAGCACACAAAATCTACACATAAACTTACACACTTGCTCACATCAATGGAGGAAGATGATTAATCATAAGAAAAAACATTTGAATTAAAATGTTATTTCAATTAAAAGACCCACAAAAGACCACCCTTTAAATGAAATGATGCTTGATGATTGAATGTGATTCAAATCAGTCATATTTTTCTCAAAAACTTTATGGGAGAAAAATGAGGCCTATTTATACAAACTTGAGAACTCTTAATTTACTTGAAATTGTTGTATTACAACAAAGAAAAAACTCCTTTCCCTCATAATTAGTAAAAGCCTTCATAGATTTCCTATTCTAAACATAAGCATACCTTACATCACTAAGACTTACCACAATTGAATATCGACCTGCCCTATTGATGTTAAATTTAGAAGAATATTTGGCACTCTAATGCCACTAACATATGAGCTCACTCATCACATAACTCCTATGCATGTTGGTATTGAACAATGAACTTCCAAGTAATAGCAGTCACCTACACATTGCTTTCCAACATGAATGACTCTACCAATATATCAGATGTTGATATCCAACATCATGAAATTTTATGTTTGATACTAAGTATTATGAATCTTTCCAAGCATGTATATTTCATAACATTATGATAACAAAAGTTTGCAATTGACATAATTTTTTGTATAAAGGTTAATGGTTTTTTGAGCTTACATTTAGTCCACTCAAACAAGTGTCAAAATCAACCAAGTGATGATTAATGTGTGATATGTTTTTGTTGTGGTGTCGTAATGCAAACTCTGTTGCACATGTGATGCATAGGTCAACCAAAGTGAAGCTATGACTAGAATGATCTAATGTTAACATGTATCATTTATCTAAATTAGTTCACAATTGATATGATGAATAGTAATGATATAATTATTTTTTTCCTTATGAAATCCACCATTAAGGTCATTAAATAATATAATTTATAAACCTTGGGTTGTCTTATAAAAAATTATTTGATATTGATATATGCATTTAACTATAATGCTCATCCTATTGCAAGCACAAAAGATTCAACATACTTATATTGATGTGCATTTATAAGGTCATACAATAGTTATAGCTGATCCACCATTAATTCTAATTGGATTCTTTGGTAAAGACTATTAGCATTTTTAGGTTATTATGGTACTTATTGTATGTTTTGGAGTTCAACTCACTAGATGTCTTATAAATAAACCCATGATGGGGGTGATGTTTTTGTTATTAGAGTTTTTAAATCATTTTTAGAGAATTACAATGGATCACCAAATGTTGCATGCAATGATTGAAACATTTGAAAAGAATCAAGAAATATGAAAGATAAATATGTACTAAAGAAAAGGACTGAAAAAATATTACCTAGTTTTCCAAACAAAACTATGGACTTCATTGGTCCTTAAGTTTCCAAGCTTAGGCTTATCAATACCAACCAATCCTTTATAAGTAGAGAAATTTTTGTAATTGCTCTTTACATAAACTAAAGCATAAAGTCCTCTCTACATTTTTGTGAGCCCAAATATTACCTTAATTACTTTTTGGTTACAAGAACTTGTCTTCATTACATTTCTACATGGTCAAACATAACTCTAACAAATTGCAAAACTAAGCTCTAAGAGAGTTCTTCTTTCCTAAAACAAAGCACTAGATTGTTTTTAAAATCCATGTTAAGGGAAAAAAAACATAAGAATTATAATCCTTAAATAAAGGAAAATAATAAAATTTAATTTATACTTTTGGAGATATAAAATAATAAGTCATAACGTAATCATTGAATCAGTATTACCAAAGAATGTTTAATAATTATTGTATGATGAATGTTTTGATATAGCTCTTCTAAGACCTTCCAAAATGCACATCTAAATATTTCCATGAAAAAAATTAAGAAAGTCAAATAATGCTAGAGGCCAAAAAAAGAACATATTAGGCAAATGAAAAACAGTTTTTTCTTTTTGAAATTTTAACAATTCAAATAAACTTTTTAGGTACAGTATTAAACTATAAATCTTTTATTTTAGCTTAAGTAGTATTCATTGTTGTAGCAAGTATATTAGCTTATGCTTAGAATCAAATTCTTACCTCTTTGTTTTCATAATGCTTACATGAACATTTGCGCATAACCAAATAATTTCTAAACTAATTATTAAGCTAAATGTTATACCTCTCTATTGGTCTATTAGCCTTATGAGATAATCCATTAATATATGACAAATTAAACTTTTACCAAGGTCTAATTTAGAGGTGATAATATTAAAGATTCTTGATAAATTGTTAAGGAATTTTAAAGAATATTAGACATTAATCAGCATTAGGTTTCATGTGTTGCATCTTATCATTATTCAAAGATTAGACTCCAATTTTATAGCATGAATTATTAAGTAGACTTGGTGGCAACATGTTAAGAGTTAAGCATAAAGTTGTAATAAGTAGTTCTATCACAATAAATTTCACACAAATAAATTAAAAATTTTAAGACAAACCTATATAAAGTAGTCTAATAAAAGAGAAAGCAACTCTAATATTAGATTATTACTTAGAAATTAAAAATTATAAAAAGAGTGTACCCTTTTAGTAATGGTGGCATATAGTTTCCTTTTTTGTTAACATGTTGAGCACTAAAGATTGAAAAGGGTGATGAGGTAGAGGTTTGGGTTAGTGAGTAAGCTTAGCCAAAAGGATAACAAGACGATAGGCTAGGATATGGAGCCTCCTTTAGGAGGGTGGTGGTTTAGTGATTGGATTAGGAGAGTTAAAAAGGTGGGTGAACACTTAAAGGTGCTCATAAAAGTAGGATTTTTTTTGGATGCTTGCTCTCTTAGTAAAAGGTTTCTCACCATTGATCCTTATCTCTCTCAAGGAAGGTTAAAGTTTGAATCTCTCCAACTAGAGTTGGGTGTAAACTTTTTGCTTATAAAGGTAGAACCATGCAAATAAGAGAAATTTTATGCATCAACAACTACAGTATAATTGGGGAACATATTTTATTTATAGATGGAAGAGAGCCCAATGCATGAAAAAGTTAAAGAAAAGTAAAATGTACCTTTGGAAAATGTCATAAGAATGGATAAAAAGGAAAGATAATTTCAAAGTCAAATCACCTAAGAATCGAAAGGAGATCATTAGTATTTCATGTCATTAACACTCAATAAATTTACCACATTAAATATAAAATATATGGGGAAAGACAATTTTATAATTAAGTCCCTTTAAAATCAAAAAAGTTCATTAGAATTTTATGACATTAACTCCAAGTGATTCAACAACATTAAATGTATAACATAAAAAAGCATGAAAAAACTTTTGACAAAAAATTATGCAATTATGTAACATGATAATAAGATGTTGATGATGACATGACCAAGATATGAATTGTGGACATGATGGATGATGATGATTAACAACAGCCAGAGGGTGTTAGCTGATAGGCAACTAGGTGATGATGGGTAGCCAAGAAACAACAATAGGAAATTTAGCAATGATGAGCACCCAAGTGATGTTGGGCAAAAAGGTATTAGCGATCAAAAGTAAGTAATGATTAGGAAATGATGAATAACTAATTATAGCAAGTAGTACATGTACAAGAAGTGATATTGATGACGACATATTTAACTGCAAAATATGACTAAACAAATAGAGCAAATGTAAAAGAGACAATCATAAAAAAATTAGAGTACTATTGTTGACCCATATAGTTGACAAAAATGACTAGTCAAAATAAGATTTAGCTCGAGTATAAGTTTGAGTTCAAATGGGTCTAGTGTGATGCCATTGAGTGTGTATTTGCGAGCTAAGGCAAGATGCTCCTACATCATCCTCCCTAGGTAGGAGAGAGCTTGGCACAGTAGTATCAGGGTAATGGGATAAAAGTGCTCCAATAAGTGTGGCCTAATATAATATAAGTCATAAAATGTAAGTAAGAGTTCTCAATCAGAGAAATTCTGTTGCAATGAACTAAAACATTTCTATGTATACAATATTTGGTTAGAATTGCCATATGATCTAAAATATTTTTCACATTTTTCATACCTACTCTTAGGTCGAACATAGTGGTAGGAATGAGTTCACTCAAGGTAAGAGAATTAAACTCAAATGACTTAACAATAGGTATTAAATATAGCACCTTATATTAGATTAAATCCTTAACAATTAAAGGTCACACTAGTCCCATATTCTTCTAACCAAACAAGTACATAGACATTTTTCCCTGGTTTTTGACAATCTTAAAAGGTTTGCTCCTTGTGGTTTTAATTTTTTGTAAGCCTTAAAAGGGAACCATACTAATCTAACTCTAATTCTAACATAATATTCTTCATGAAATTTTTTAACTTTTTTATGAGCCTATTAGTTTCTTATATCTTTCATTACCTAGATTAGGTTTTTTATATATTTGTTTTGTAATAAAAACATATGAGAAGCAAAGAAAGAAGTAGAAATAGAAGTATGAAAGTCTTTTTATAGGGGAATAAGATCAATGAAAGACCTATGCTTATTACTAAGAAAAATTTCAAAGGGCCTTAGAACAATACTATGATTAATAAAAATATGGTATCCAAAATTTCTGATAGTAGTAGTTGCTCCCAAAGATTAGGTTATTTCCTTATCAAGCTCCAAAAAAGATTTTTTAAACTATGCTTTAATACTTTTGTTTGTCCATCTAGTTAAGGGTGGTAGGCTGAAAAACATTTTAGCTTAGTTCTTAATAATTGCCATAACTTCTTCAAGAAATAACTAGTAAATCTTACATCTCATTTAGATACTACAATCATTGGAACACTGTGTAATTTAATTATTTCATTGAAAAAAATCTTAGCTGCATAGGTTACATTTAAGGTCTTATAATAAAGGACAAATTAAGCCATTTTGGAGAAACCATCAATGACCACAAGAACAAATCCTTACCATGATGAGGTAATAAGTAATCCAAATATAAAATCCATATTTATATACTCCCATAGCTTATTAGGTATGGGTAGTGGAATGCAAAGTCTTTGGCCTAAATTTAAAGATTTTGTAGTTATGCATATGTGACATTGAGCTATAATAGATGTAAAATAATGTACCATTCTAGGCAAATAAAATCTCTCTAAAATATCTCCACGAGTCTTATCTCTTAAAAAATGATCAGATAATCCTCTAACATGTATTTCCAAAATAAAATAATGTTTGTATGATGAATTTGGGATACGTAGCCTTTTATTCTTGTATACATAAAATATTTTAAATAGAAATAAATAGATACAAGGTTTAGACTTCATTTGATTTCTTATAAATTGGTTGAGAGTTAGAATAATCATGATATTGCTTTTTAATTTGGTAACATTTTGGGCCTTTATAAGAAAATTTTTAATAGGTGAACACATTGATTAAATGCATCAATTATTTTATTTTCAAACCAAGCTTGTGTTTCATAACAACTGTAAAACTAAGGTCTCATTGGGTATTTAGGAACCTTATCGCCTTATGGTTAGAGTAAGAGAAAAATTCTTTACAAAAGAAGTAATAATTCTAACGGGTTAAAGATTAAACTATGACTTACAGATTCTTTTCATATGTAGAACACTTCTTTTTAGCATCATTAAGTTTCTCATTAAAGAAGGAAATATGATATTTATGTTGATGAAGGACACCACTCATCTTTACTTTTGGTCCATCGCATACAACCTCAATGCATTGAAAAATTCAAGTAGTGTTGGAATGGGTGCCTTAGTCATAGTCACTTTCAACTTTTTAAAATTTAGGTCTATAGATTTGGTCATAGTAAGTTTACCAAACTAAAAAATATTTCTAGTCGATGTGACAATAGTACTAAAGTTCTAAAAATCATCGTCAGAAGGTGGCCAGAGTGTGAAAGCTTTCAATGTCGTAAATTATTTTTTTAGTAAGCCACTCATAAATATCTTGATTTTGTTAGGGTCAGTAGATAACCCTTTAGAGGAAACTATATACCATAAGACGATAGCCTTAATCATGAAGAATTCACATTTTTTTAGATTGATAAATAAATTTATCTTTTATAGAGTGTAACATTAATTGTGCAAATATACTAATTGTAGACCAAAATGTCATAAAAATGAAGTATGATAAACAACCTTAAGTATGGTTTAAAAACTTAGGTCATTAATCTCATGAATTTACTTATTGTGTGTTACAACCTGAATGGCATCACTTACTATTCATACAAACAAATTTTAGTCTTAAACACTATCTATCATTCATCTCTCATTATAATCCTTAGATAATGATAACCACTTTTTAAGTTTATTTTAAAAAAATGGTGACACTTAATGACTTTTTTGAGAGGTCATCTAAATAGGAAATAAGAAACATATATTTTATTGTGATTTTCTTAATTGCTTGATTATAAACACACATCCTCCATGTTCAATCCTTTTTTCTTGCTAAAAGTATAAGGATAGCACAAGGACTAAAACTTTCTTGGATAAATATCCTCTAACTAGGTTTTCTACTTGATGAGCCAACATAGTATGGCTTTCTTAGCTTAATCTATAATAGGGAAGGTTAGTTAGGCTTACTTTGGGAACTAGATCGATCATTAGTTTTATGTACATCATGTGTGGTAGAGTGTTAGGTAAATTTTTTAGAAAAATATCAAAAAACTCATTTACAAAGCCCTATACAATAAGTGGTGGGTGGTATGGTTGTGGGTAAGTTCTTTATTATAAAAGACCAAACTATGTCTCCTTGATCAATGGTCGTCTTCTAAGGTGGTGTGAATTAAACTCAAATTCCTCATCATTTACTTTTTGTTCATTGGCTTATAATTTTATTTAGATTTATTATGCTTAAGTGACTAGGATTTTTGATGAGGTGCAGATGGCTATAATGTGATGGTCTTTCCTTCATAACAAAGAACACATGTTTGTCCTACCCTTCAAAGTTGTATCCCAATAAAAAGCTTTGGTCTTCCTAGGATAAAAAGACTTGCATAAATATTATGTTGAATAAAATATCATAGATAAATCTTTCCAATTTCAAGGTACATAACATCATTGCTTAATAGGTTCTTAGGCTTATCTATTCATGATAGAGTAGATTTTTGGGTATTTCAATAAAGAAGCTTTTATTGCTTAATATCCTATCACATTGATGAAACTACCAATATTAACTAATGATCAACCCACATGCGATTTTCTAAATTTTTATACTGGTAATAAAGATGTTGGAGCACCCCCAGTCGTCCTATAGTTATGGGGTTATAAGGGTGCACCTAATGACTAAAACCACTAAACTTTCTTATTTTCCAATTCTTGCACAACATCCATATTATACATTATATTTTCTTCTTCCTTTGACTCTTATTTTTCAATATTAGTTGATGGCTATATGTTGCTTTCATGGCCCTTAAAATAGAAGGTTATATATTGGGTAATTTGGAGCATAATGGGTTTGCTTAAGAAGGGTGTAAGGAAGTGGATGATAATATAGGTTTAGAAGATTTAGAAACCATGGTAGAGGGGATAGATGAAGTGTAAGTATGAGTGTGTTAAGTAAGCAATGGTGGTGTAAGCCTTTAAAGGGTCTGGAAGGCAATTTCTCTTAAAATTGGTTGTTCAATTTTTTTTTCATTTTTTTAGTTATTTGAAAAATATTCTCTAGGATAGTAACATCTTTTAAATTAAGCTCAAGGAGTCATTTTTTATTGTAGATATTTATGATTAGATTAATAAATTAACTATTGAGTTAACCTTATGTAGTACTTTTTATGAAAATTGCATGATATATATTTGAATGTTTTTTGAAAGTATATTTTGATAATAGAGTTATTAACATTATCATTGCAATTAAAAACATCAAAGTAGTTCTTGTGCAATGAAAATATTTCTAGTGATTTCCTCTTAGTAAAAGTTTGATTTCTCTATTAGGTTGAGTGCATGGATAAGAAAGATTGAAGCCTAATAGCCAATAACTTCAAATGTTTTTAGAGAAATTATAAGTGCAAATCAATCTAAAATCTTTAATAGATGTAGTGCAATAAGTCCTTGGAAGAAATATTATATAAGTAATTAAGAATTATCTATGTAATACATTTCCAACAAGAAAGTAATTGATGGCTTCATATTTGTCATCTTGAGGAATAATGCTTGTAGAAGAAATTATTAAACCCATCAACTTTAAAAGCACTTGAAAAATCAATCAAAAAAATTATTTTTTATGTTTCCTCACAAATCAGCTAAATCAGCATCATATTTCTTTTTAGTGAGTCTAAGCATAACAAAGCAAAGCTCCTCCCATTTGCTTGGTAGGGACAGTATATAAGTGACAGGTGATGCAACCCATAACATATTTGGCAATTAAATCCTCTCTGAGACCCAACTCTAGTTTGCATCTTTAACTCATTATATATTAAGCCTACTTTGCCTATTTTTGGCCATTATATGGAAGAAAGTTTTGCTTTTATTACCTTCGCTGAGCCATATAGTATTTGCCATCAAGCTCTTACTACATCTCCACCATTTTTGTAGCCATGAACAGCTAATCCAAAGTTTGGTCAATTGAAAACTTTATAATTTTTTTATAGCTTGTTAAGGTCTTTTTCTTTCACCAAAAGTGGCTCTTCTACTGCTTCAATCATCTAGAATATATTACAAAATTGAGCTTTCTTCAGGGTGAGTTTTATGTGTCCTCATTTTGTAAGCTAGGAAGCTCATTCTTAACTTAGCAATTAAAGGACTCTAGTTATTAGCTAACGCTAGATAGAATTGTATGCTTTTAGTTCATGTGCTTTGGAATTTTAATTTTTTTGGAATAGATCAAACTATTGGAGGAATGATAAAAAGACGGGAGTAGTTCAATAGGATCTAGTTCATTTGTTAAACAACTATATTGGAAATTTTTTATCCTAATCATGATTCATTAGGATTCATTCTAGAAGAGTGATATTTAAATTCTTGAACCTTAGTAATGAAATAAATTATCCCTACCATCCAAGGAAGACAATTGGCCTCCATCATCAATCTTCAATCCCTTCAAAATTCTCTTCTGTTAATGAAATAGTTCTTGGCATACACAAAATGGTAACACTTCATTTATGTATCATGCTTTATAACTATGTGAAGATATTGTTCTTAATTTTCATTATCTGTCCTTGAAAATTATGCATCTAAAACACCCATACTTTGTTAGAGATGTTCTCATAATAGAAAAACATTAGCTCCTTTGAATGATGTCCATTTGTATGTTACATTCAAAAGGTTCAAAAAGTCAAAAAGTTAATTTTGTGCAATTTGTTCATGTTTTCAAGGAATGAATCTTTTGTAGAATTAACTACACCATTAATGTTCAAAATTAGGATATTATTCATTACAATCAATAATCTTAGTCTTTCGAGATGCCAAAAGTTTTTTTAGGCGTTTCAAGAAAAATCATGTTTTTGGATTCCATTTAGTAGCATTTCTTTTTGACATGTGACTGATAACCATTATAAAGCCATCTTGGTCCATCTAAAAAAGGTTAAGTACCATTGCTTCTTCCTAGAGATCATCTTGATCCTACAAGCACGTCGCGCTTGGTAGCATTTTAAATCCATGCACATTCTATCATGGAATCAGATGACACAAAATCTACAAGTTGCATACTTTAATTCAATAGTCAAATGTGTCTTTTAAAAATTAAAATACTATATTTTTTGCATTAAAATGTGTATCCAACCATTATATAAGGAGGTAAGAATGATGAGCAAAAGAAGGAGAAGCTCTTGGAGGGATCAATATTCTTTTACAAGCACATGTTAATTCATTAACATAATAAATAGAAGTGTTAATAGGGATGGTGTTAAAAAATTGATGTAGTCCATCAAACTTTTAAACAAAAATCACCATGCAAAGAAAATTTTTCTAAATCAGGGACACTTGGTGATACATATGAGGATACCATCATTAATATTCTTATTCAATTCTCGAGAATATATAAGGTATATTCAAGTTAGGTATATCCTATTAATGATGGTACTGTGGATGCAAAAGCATTAGATGCCTAATTTAATCAACTAGAGACCTCTTTCTCCATGTACAACTACTCTTCATTTAACGAAGTAGTATATGCTTGATTGAAAATGTTGAGCCATGCGTTGGCTAGACAAATGTAAATTTATGAACTAGTTCAGATATAGAGCTAATATAGAGTCTATTTAAGAAATTAATTGGAGATAAATTTTATTCCATAGTTTGTGTATGAATGGTAAACAAAGTAGCATTGTCTCTGATATTGAGAAGTGCAAACAATCTAACATTCCACCATTAAATTTTGAAGAAAAAAGGGAAAAAAGACCTTTATTGCAACTAAAATTGAGACGATTCTTGAGGATTCACAATAAAAAGATAAGACTATCTCTTTTTATAGTGCTAATAGGGCTTATAATTAATGAATTATAATAAGAAGAGTGGAACCATTGCAACCTATATTCATGTAAATGAGTTGGTCAATGCTATCATAGACACTAGTAATTAGAAAAATTTGATCTTCAAAAGCCTTATCGATGCTTAGAAAGTGGTACTAATCCAAGCCCTATTCTCATGGGTTGAGCCAAAAAGCCTCCAAAGCAAGAGTTTATGGACAATTTAAGGTAAAATTAGAAATCGCTTAAGAATGCATTGATGAAGTTGTCCATGAAGCAATTCCATTGGATATATGTCATATCATATTTGGCTACTCATAGTTGTGGAATCAAGATGATATATACTATTGTTAAGTCCAATAGTATTGATTCACAAAGGATGGATAGAAATTTATTATAATATGGAACAAAAGAAAGTTAATAATAGATATTATTTCTACTAGCCAATAAAGAGATTAGGAAATAAAAGTCTAAATTATGTGTTTTTGTTAATTAGACCCAAGAAGCTGAATGTTGGTTCAAAAAATATAGTAATCTACCTAGACAACTTAAAAAGATAATAAGGGAATATTCGACCCTATTTGCTAAACTAAAACTACAACTACCAAATTTTGTTCTGAAGCATCAGATTAACTTTTATCAAATAAACACTTATAAACATTGATGTGTACGATAGATTAGTAATAAAAAATGAAGTGATTAATTACCAAGTCATAGAATTATTGAAGAATAGAATACTCAAGCTTACTAATTCACCATTGTGCTCTCAAGTTGAATTAATGCAAAAACGGATGGAATTTGGCAAATGTGTGTAGATTGCCCAGCTCTTAACAAACACACTTATATGAGCAGGTATCCATTATGAAGAATTAATGGTTTATTAGACCAACTAAAGCACATCCAACCATTCACAAATTTAGATGTCTAAGAATGCTATCATCAACTACATATTAAGGAGGAGAAACTTTGAAGAACCCTTCTAAAACTCTAGAAAAGATTATTCGAATGACTAGTAATGGTGTTTGGGTTATGAATGCTCAAGCAACTATCATGTGTGAGTAATGAATGGCCTTTTCTTCCCTTAGAAGATTTTATGCTAGTTTACCTTGATGACATTCACATTTATAATAATACAAATCAAGGAAATATAAAGTATTTATGCTAGGTGTTTGATATATTACAATCCCATCATTTATAGTTGAATGAGAACAAGTATGAGTATGCAAAAGAAACCATTTCATATTTGTGATATTAAGTTGGAAAGGGTGAAATAAACATTGTTAAGGATAAGTTTAATGCAATTGAGAAATGTTCTAAACCTCATGATGTTACCAATCTTAGGGGTTTTCAAAGAGTATTATAATACCTATGAAAATTCATCAAAGGATTCACTAAAAGAATAAAGCCATTTCATGCACTAAATTGTCAACATCTAAACTTTGAGTGGATTGAACTACATCAATTGACATTTCAATAATTAAAAGAGGTAATTTATGAAGCACCAACTCTAGCTCTGCCAATCTACAACATCAATATGAGATTCAAGTAGATGCATCAGGGTAAGTTATCAATGTAGTTTTAATGGAATAAGGCAAGCCACTAGCATACTATTCTTAATTACTACTAGGAGAATAAAAAAATCTATTCAATGATAAAGAGCTGATTTGTTTACATAAATCTATAAAACATTAGAAGCCATACATCCTTAAAAATAATTCATAGTACATTCAAACTGTTAGCCACTCCAATATTTGTAGAATCAATCAAAGCAACAACATGTACAAAACTTTAAGTGGTCATCATACCTGCAATAATTCAATGTGATTTTTAAATATAAGAAAGGAACTTTGAACAAACTTGTAAATATGCTTTCTCGACCACCTTTAATCTTACAATGTTTAACAACTATTATGCAAATGTAACATGTAGAGTTTAAGGAGTAAGTTATGACATTTAGCGGTGACCCGAACTTTTGCAAAATTTATCAAGAGATAAAAGGAGGTAAATACTCTGAGTATTTTATCAAAAATAAAGTCTTGTACATTAAGGTGGTCATAAAAATTGATGCTTAAGTGTAGTTCACATTACCAAGGTCTTGAGAAACTTTGGGGTTTCAAAGACTATTAATTTTCGAAGGTATGCTTGTTGAACCCACATGAATTTAGATGTTAAGAAATTTATTGACAGGTGAACATTTTTTGTTGCATCAAAAGCATTAGGTCATAAATAAGATATCTGTATACTACTAGTATTAACAAGTCCTTGGAATAATATTTTAATTGATTTTACCAATGTTCTATTAATGAATTCATGAGGACATAATTACTTATTAGTAGTGGTAGATAGAATTTTCTTGGTGGTTAGAATAATGTCATGCAAATAAGGGATTACATGTTAACAAGAAATTGTCATTTTCTTCCAAAATGTATGTGTTCCATTGATGGTTAGGGTAATGTCATATTGTAGGTTTGATTAAGCTGTTATACTAGCTTTTCAAGATAGAAAATAAATCAAGAATTGAATAATTATTTATTATCTGGAAAAGTAATTGTTCATGTACATGTGCAAGCCTCAATCAAATCTTGAAAAAAAAAGTTTTAACCTTTTTATACCTTTATTTTATACAGTACTTAAAAAATTAAAAAATAATTCTATCTTGAAATCAATAAATCAACCTTGAAATAAAAAAATCAATTAATTTAAAAAACTACTATACATTTGTTTATGCATAACTAAAAAAATCAAAAAATAAATTCTATCTATATATAACTATTACACTTCTATCTTATGCATGTGTCAAGTTCATTTGATCACATGTTTCAATCTCATCGACTTAGAACATTTGTCATCCAAAATATTTGAAACAAACTGATGCCTAAAATGCATGAAGAAATTAAAAAACCTTGTCATTTGTTTAGAAAGATGATCAAACCCTAACTAAGCACAAACCTTAGGAAATAGAGAGAAAGAAAGAGTAAAAGATGCATAAATGGCCACAATAGTTTTGCAAAATAAATTAAACCATCATAATTGATTAATCAACTGCGTAAGAAACCATCATTCTCATTTCGCTAAAATCCCACTTCAAGTTAGAACATGAAGGAGAGGAATAATAAAGAATGAAAGATAGAAAGAAAATAATAAGGAGGAGAAGATGAAGAAGGAGAAGAATAAAAAGAACAAAAAGAATAAAAGAAAATAAAGAAAAAATAGGAGGAGAAGAAGAAGAAAGAAGAAGAAGAAAAAGAAGAAGAAGAAGAAGAAGAAGAAGAAGAAAAAGAAGAAAAAGAAGAAAAAGTAAGAATGTAAAGAAAGAAAGTAGGAAACAAGAAGAAGGAGAAGATGATGAAGAAAAGAAGAAGAAGAAAAGAAGAAGAAGAAGAAGAAGATGGAGAAGATGAAGAAAGAATCATTGAAAGATGGAAAGAAAGAAAGATAGAAAGATAGATAGAAAGAAAGATAGAAAGAAAGAAGAAGACAAAGTAGTAATAGAAGAAGAAAAAGATGATGAAGGAGAAGAAGAAGTGCAAGAAGATGAATGAAAGAAAGGATAAAAGAAGAAGTAGAAGGAGAACAAGTAGAAGAAAGAAAGGGAGGAAGGAAGAAAGAAAAAAAAAGAATGAAGAAGAAAAAGAAGATGATGAAGAGGAAGAAGATGAAGAAGAAGAAGAAGATGAAGAAGATGAGAAAGAACAAAGAAAGAAAGAAAGAAAAAAAAGAATAGAAGAAGAATTAGAATAAGAAGAAGAAGAAAGAAAAAAAGAAGAAGAAAGTGGAGAAGAAGAAGAAGGAGAAGATGATAAGGTTATAAAGAAAGGAAGAAAGAAGATCAAGAAGATGAACAAGAAGAGAAAGAAGAAATAAACAAGGGAGAAAGATTGATAGAAGGAAAGAAAGAAAGAAATAGAAGGAGAAGAAGTAGTAGTGATAACAGAAGAAGGAGAAGAAGAAGTCGAAGAAGGAAAGATGATGAAAAAGATGAAGAAAGAAAAGAAGAAGAAGAAAAAAGAAAGAAAGAAAGAAAGAAAGCAGAGGAAGAAGCAGAAGGAGAAATAGAATTACAAAGAAGAAGAAGAAGAAGAAGAAGAAGAAGAAAGTGAAGTAGAAGTAATAGAAGAATAAGAAGAAGAAGAATGAAAAATGAAAGAAAGTAAGAAAAAGAAGAAGAAGAAGAAAAAGAAAGAAAAAATGAAATGAGGAAAGAAGGAAAAAAGAAGAAAAAGAAGAAGAATGAGTAGAAGAAGGAAGAGAGAATGAAAGGAAGAAAGAAAGAAGAGGAAGAAGAAGAAAGAGAAGAAGAAGAAGAAAGAAAGAAAGAAAGAAAGAATGATAGGTCAAAATAAATAAAGAAAGAAGAGGAAGAAGAAGAAGAAGAAGAAGAAGAAGAAGACGAAGAAGAAGAGAAAGAAGAAGAAGAAGAAGAAGAAGTAGAAGAAGAAGAAGAGGAAGAGGAGGAAGAAGAAGAATAGAAGAAGAAGAAGAAGAAGAAGGAGAAAGAAAGAAAGAAAGAAAGAAAGAATGAATGAATGAAAGAGAGATGGAGAAGTAGAATAAGAATAAGAATAAGAAGAAGAAGGATGTGATGAAGAAGAAGAAGAACAAGAAGTAAAACAAGAAGAATGAGAAGAAGGAAAAGATGAAGAAGAAGAAGAAGAAGTGGAGGAAGTACAAGAAGAAGAAGAAGAAGTAGAAGAAGAAGAAGAAGAGGAAGAAGTAAAAGAAGTAGAAGAAGATGAAGAAGGAGAGGAGGATGAAGAAGAAAAGACGAAGAAGAAGAAAAAGAAGTTGAAAGAGTAGTTGTAGTAGAAGAAGAAGAAGAAGGAATACTGCCCATCCTTAATCACATTAAATCAAGAATTCATTTATTGAATAAATTTTAGCTAACAATTTAGGAAGCATTTATGAAGAAGGGAAATTGCATGGAATGAGGCTATTATAATGTAGTGAGCAATGTTGGAAATTATGGATACCAATTTTAGTTAAGCATACTTGTAGTTTATGGCACAGATCATCCAAAAACATGGAATGAGAGTATTACATAAGAATAGCTTGCATATCATCATATTGTGCATGGATTGATAAATAAGCATGCTTTCAAATATTTTTTGTTAATTTTACCACAAAGCTTGCAACACTTGACTTTACATATATAAGAATTAAGAGTATTTAGAAGTAATATTCAGCAAAAAGCTCAAAACTTTCCAAAAATAATACAACAAATACATTTCAATGCCAAAAGACAACTACTTAAATCATAGAAGAAGTTTGAGAGAAGACTTGACTAATATGGAGTTGAAAAGATGTTCACAAAAGATTATCTTATTTGGCTTCATATTAGGAAGGAAAGATTTGAAGTACTTGGAGAGAAAATAAAACTAATACGATATAGTTGTTTCAAGATATTGTAAAGAATTAATGATAATACTTATCTAGTCGAGCAACTAGGACATTTGGAAATGTTCTTTAAATAGTGAATGTGGATAACTTGAAGGCTTAAAGAGCCATTTATAGTTGATGAAGAATGTCAACAACACTTACCACCACTGGATGAATTTTTAAAGAATGATGATAAGATCTTAAATTTAGACAACATCATCTAGGAAGGGATCATTATGATAAGGAGCAAGGCCTAGACTTCATACCCAATTGTGAAGGGATGAAGACTTGCTACTAGAAAATGTATAACTTGGAGAATGGTTATTGGTTATTCCCTTATGTTTGTTTCAAATAAAAACAAAAAAAGGATGACTAGAGGGTCTATTCAAGTTGATTCAATAAAACTCAAAAATAAGCCAAAACAAGAACGAAGAGGTGTAAAAAAAATACAAGTGGTGCGGCTCAGTTGGGAATGAACAGTTGCCTTAGTACGCTTGACTTTAAGCACCACATTTGCTTCACTCCATGAGCAGTGCTTATCTAGCTTTTGTGCACAACATATGAATAGGAGATGGAGAAACCCCCAGACATATATGAGCATGCCTTTGGTGGGTAGTTATGTGGATCATGTGCATGATAAGTACTACCTACTACACCTTGCCTTTGCTCATGTATTGTTAAGTGGTGAATCAAATTCAAGTGCATTATGGGCTTTAACATGCAAGTATGGAGCTAATGATGCAAAAGTTTGTCAATTGTAAACTTTAGAACAAAGAAAAAATGTATCTTTTGGAAATTAATATATTATGTCTTTTGTAATAAACTATTCCAATAAAAAGAAGCAAGAAAGATGAAAGGAATTCTTGTAGTATTCAATTATCTTATGCCAAAAGCTTTATTCTTGGTCAATTTATTACTTAGTTTCTCACCATTTTTATACTTCAAATTTTACTATTTTGACTAAGAGAATAAGCTCTACTAGTGAGAGCTTAAGGTAAGAAGACCTCTTAGAAAGAATAGTCGCTCATTGAATTTGTCAATATAGTTGTTGAATAGATGATTCATAATACAATGTGGTTCTTTTACTAATTATTGATGTTCTATGATGTAGTTTAGGAAGTCATTTTTTGACTTGTTGGGGGAGTATAATTTCTCACATGTTAAGCCAGTTATGATACCCTTATGAACTTCTATTACCTTATTTTCCCTCATTGATGAACTTTCATTATCCAACGTTTGGGTGTCTAAACTAAAGACTACCAAAGTTTGGGGTTTCACATTGCTTATTGCTTGATGAGTTAGAATTATATTTTCTTCACCATTTGTCGCATATATCTATACCCTTTTTTCCATGTTGCATTGGACAATTAATTGTCTTTGTTTGCAATAATTTAGATAATATATTGGAAGATTTTTATTGCTTAATATTTTTCTAGAAACTATTCTTGTTGCCAATCTTTCTTAGGATTCTAATATCTGAAGAAATGTGCTTAGAAAGATCGAGATCTATGTTCATTCGATCCCCATAAGGCCTCATTAAGTTAACTATTATAACATCTACATTTAATGGGTAGTTGACTATTGACACAATTGAGAGTAGAGCTAACTTGTTGACAAAGTGGATTGGAAGGCACTCCAATGAGATCTACACTATATCTTACAAAGGTTAACTTTTGAGTTAAAAATCTAGGAGCCATTTGACGATTCTGATTTGAAAGTCTTCAATTTTCTAATTTTGCATGTGTAGAATTAATGTTGTCTAAGTCTAGTGAAATCCTTTGGGGCATATGCTTTATTTATCACAATAGGTCCAATGTAGCTAATTTGTCTAGAATTCAACTCTAAGGAAGTTAATGTTGGGCCTTGAAAGTGAGAAAATTGCTAATTACAGTGAGTTTGAAGAGTGTAGCCTTTTTGGAGAAATCATTATCATTGAACATGACCTCTAGTACACACTTTAAAAAGGACATTGGTATTATTTTGATTGGAGAGGTTGGAGAACTCCCCTGGTTAACCATAAAAGAAGGTCCATGACTCCAATGCACACATAAAATGTACCCAACAAGGGAGAAGAGTATACCAACAAGAGAATAACCCTAAAATCTCATTTGAGATGTCTTGCTACATGCACAAAATTTTAGAAATGCTATTGCCTCACATTGATTTAAACCATTTTCAACCTTAAGAATGTTAATGTTATTTTTTTTACAAATGGCTAAGGACAAAGAACACATTAATGAAATGTTAGTTTTTTTAGTTATTACATTCCATTTTAATCTAGATTTATCATATGCAAGTCCTATGTTGTCACTATATATATATATAATCATTTTTATAACCACTCCTTATTTTTCTTTAGTAATGAGTGTAACAAAAATTAAATCAACCATGTTATCAAATCATAGCTAAAATTTCTAATATGACAATATAAAAAAATAAATATCCACAAAATTAGTACCATTCAAAGCTAGTGTAGTCCAAGGCAACACCATTTATCACTTATAAAAGCCTGATAAAAAGTATAACAAGTAACTATTAAGTCTGATGACATTGTCTGATATAGTTCACATCTAATAAAATTGAATTGATGATAAATAAGTATCAAATCTATAACTACTAAAGATTGAATAAAGAAGAAGAATCATCTAACTAATCCACTAACTCTAATAATCTTTAGTTTTTCTTCTCAAAAGTTCTAACGATTTGATCGTACAAAAATATTAAGGGGTGATCTAGGAGACTCAACAAAGAATCTTTGAGTTATTTTATTAAACAAAATGGTAATAACCAAAAAAATATGAATGAAATAATGGAGTAAATCTTGTAAACTAATAGCATCATATTTTGACTACTATAATGATATCATCATTTACTAGTAAGTTAATATGTATTTCCTTATACTATGACTAATTGGATGCTTATTATACACTTATTGATGTAAA
The DNA here is from genome assembly GCA_023846275.1 of Vanilla planifolia. Classification (NCBI taxonomy): domain Eukaryota; kingdom Viridiplantae; phylum Streptophyta; class Magnoliopsida; order Asparagales; family Orchidaceae; genus Vanilla; species Vanilla planifolia. Next base: position 336,883 of record JAIUJO010000332.1, read on the forward strand.
ACAATTTCTTATTCGAAAGAAACTTGACAAGACCTACAGTTCTTTCATATTATGTAATCTAATAGTCCACAAAAAATGTTCATAACATGGGCAATCCCCTTAAGGTTCTAGGGCTCCATAATAACCATAAGTACTCTCCTACAAAGATAGCAAATTATGTAGTTCCTAAATAAACTGTGTAAATATTCTCCCCATGAACTATTTATATAATCGCTTCCTACTAATTCCAAAGATTTTTGCCCCATAATCTAACACTCTTATTACAGTCTTAAGAATTTATTCATAACTACTCTAGGTCAACAAAGTAGGGTAACTAAACTATTTATCTCTAAGTGAGTATGGATAACTAAAGTCCTATTCTGACAAAATGCCTTATTATTTTCACTAAATTTTAGTTGAACGAGTTAAAAAAGTTTAGCCCATTTTTTCGTACTGATTATATCTAGGACCTTGCATATAAAAGGTAACATAGTGTTTACATGGCCTTGATTTTTCCCCAAAAGTTAATTAAATATTAAGTTGATTACATTTGCAACTAAGTCTAGGTTCACAGTAGCTACTAGTGAAATTAAACCTTAGTCATCATACCCATCCTATGGCCCTTCTAGAACTACCTTGAATTTCTTAGATCACAAACTAGGGTGTCATCTTGTGGCTTAAGAAGATAAATAAAAGCACTTGTGGTCTTGCCTAAAGGATCTACTGAACTTAAGCATTGCCAACATCATTATCTTATTACCTCTTTGATAGAACCTAGCACATTTCAATGTCTTATTACAATGTGCATAAAGGTTCATCGATGGTGTTTCCTTAGCAGATGAAAAGGTCCATCTATTATAGCTTCCTTTTTATCGATTATTTTTATGCCTTTGAGCTTGATTCCAAGTCCAAGCATACCAACATAATCAAGTCCAAAGACCTTAAAATTTCAATTTAACTTTACTCAGAACTATTAATTATCCATAAAACATTTACTTTAATGTCTAACCTAATCCTTAACACTTATTCTAAGGCTTTAAACAAAGGTCTCCAAGACTTCCCAACTAGTAACCAATGGCTACAAGCACCTTAAAAGCTATCTGAGTTCTCGTATGGGTTGAGCCTATGACTCAAATGACTTAGCCATGAAAGGATTCCAAGTTACACAAGTAAGCCCAAGAGAAGCGATACTTAGCCAAAACAATTTCAATACTTTTGGGTTTTATTTCCACTCACACTTAAATTGTTTATTAATTAAGCTATGGTACAAACTATATCACATAAAATTTCAAGTATTTTTTATCCTAAATTTTGTCAAAAATACACACATTATTACCTTGTAATGTTATCAACTAAGACTATGAGCAATTTTAAATAAAATCAAACTGATGCACATCAAATATACATTTCAAAAAATAAATTTATATAATGACATAGAATCAAGTCTAAATTTTTCACATTCCTTGGTTTGTTATGCCTTGAAACCCTTTCTCTATGCATGTAATAATCAAGAAGTGAATATTACAATAGATCCATACTATTAAACATCATTTTTATTATGAAAGAAGAATAACCTTAGAAGGCATCTTAACTTCTAGAAACATATAATAACAAAGAAAGACTATTTTTTCTAGGTTGTTGATTACATTAAATAAAATTTTATTTTCAATGGTTTTCCAATTTTCTAACAATTGTCATGATAGTCTAGGCTTAATGCATACATTCTTAAACAACCAATAAGGCAAAAAAAGTTGCATAGTTTTAACTTGTTCCACATGGTAATGTCTAAGTTAAGGAGTCCTTTGCATCAACAATTTTTTTTCTAAATTCATCTTCTACATATATTTATAAACAAATCAAAACATGCAACATAATTATAGAAACTACTTTGCATTCAAAATAAAAATGCTAATATACATTTTAGGCATGTTTCCACTATAAATATTACTTAAGAAACAATGATAATTGACCCATTTATTTACAAAGCAATCTCCATTTCTCATCAGTAGACAAAATTTTCTCATTCTTAAGAAAATTTCTTGAAGAAGAATAGCTAGTTTTTACCATAATCAATTTTTCATGGTTTCATATGTATTTTAATAATGCAATTCCTTTTTATATTGCCTTAGATGTTAGCTCAATATATAGTATGAACCCAAGGATCATTCTATCTAGAATAAGCATACAGACACTTCTCCTTAGTAAGATCTTTCCTTGCAACAAATTTTGAACTCTCCTTCCTGTTTATCTCTTAACTTGCTTTTCTACTTGGCATCTTCTTCATTGACTTCTCTAAATTCTTCTTTTATGGTTAGATATTCTTAAACCATTAAAAACATATGTTAAGAGCTCACATAAACTTGGTCACACTTCCTGAAAAAAGGATTTACTTTAAAATAATCCATTTTTGGTTAAAGGTGCCATAATTTACCCTTTTTAATAAACCCTCTTCTAATTAGATGTTTTAAGATATATATATCAAGCTCTTAAAATTTATGAATCTACATATGATATGGCTAAAACATTCTTCTTTCTCTTATATATATATATATATGTGCGTGCGTGTGTGTGTGTGTTTGTATATATATATATATTCTCTTTTAATCATCTTATCTATTACTATTGACTCCTATTTTTTAGGAATCCTATCCATATGTTATAATGCATTCTTGGTTTGCTAAGAATAATGATGAGAGAAAAATCAAAACTACAAATAAAATTTGAAGCTCCTTTTAAAGCATTAAGCATAATCAATGCTCAAAGTTAAGCTTTCTTGTATTCAAACTTTAAAGTATTCCAATTTCAAATTTTAATTCACAAGGAAGCATATAACTTAAACAAACTAAAAAGTAATAATATTTCTAAGAGTGCTAAGTCTAACATAAAATTTGTCAATTAAAGGTAATAAAGACCAATAACTACTATTATCTTGCCCTTTGTTTTCATTAAAGTGATTATAATGAAAGTAGTTATCCAATGTCAACTAAGTATAACAATGATAGTTGGAACTGACATTAATATTGATTGTTTCTTCTCTTATAATCAAAGATTTAGGATCTTCATAGTTATAATGTACCTCTAAATTATATTCCAATGCTCATTTTATTAGCACATTATGTATTCCTTAATACAAGATTCTTGATGTCATTCTTCTCCCCTAATATTTTGATAATATTTCTCCACATTTGTATCAAGCTTATATAAAAACAAAAGTTTAGCCAAAAAATGTGAGTTGTTTATATTGGCATGAATTTATAAAGAAATCAATATTACAATTACCAATTATTGAGAAAGGAAGAAATCATGCAAATTAAATCTTAATATATAAAAAGTAGAAATTATTTTACTATATCATTTTTTAAATTAATTCATATATTAAAAAAATAATAAAACAACTGGGAAAAAAATATATTTGATTGATTTATTGTACAACAAACTATTAGAGGGAGTTCAAGAAAGGGTTGTAGTGAGCAAGGGATATGGAGGTTTAGACATTATAAGGATTTGGTGTTTCTCATATTTTAGAAGATATTCTTACTTATAAATCTAATCATATTTGAGCTTATAAATAAGTATTTTTTTCTATGATACTGGGAGGAATAGAACCTAAACTAGAGGGTTCTTTAGAATCCATTTGATTGCTAATTCAAGAACTTTGATTTTTAGTCTTGGAACTAAATCACTTCTTTATATCTTAAAATAACTTAAAGATAAAATGGATTCAAGTTTGAGATAGGAAATCGAAGACAATACAATTGATCTCTTTAGTGCCTTGGAATTTTACTTTCCCATATAATTTTTATCATTTTTTCAACTTTTTTGTTTAGTTATATTACTATCTAAATCTAAATCACCTCTCATGTCACCTTTACGTGGCTTTGATTTGATTTTGTTATAATATTTCAATTTATCTATTTTTAACTTTGATATACATTTCTAATATAGTAAATTATCATTATTTACATGTATTTATTTTGGTTAATCATTGAAATTCCAAATGAAATCTAATTGAAGAAAAATAAATATTATTGGACTCATCTCAACCAATTCTATCTACTTAAATATTTTGTTTACCTTTTCATATATTTTATTTTGAAAGGTTTTATTATAATTTGTAAGGTATTTTGATTTGTATCTTATTTGACAATTATGGATTTTACAATCAACCTTCTCAATATCTTAGAATGTAACTTCCCAAATAATTGACATCATTTTTTAAATATTTTTTGAATTAGTTATATTATTTTGTGCTAATTTATCTCATTTTAGCTTTAATAATTACTTTATTAATATTTAATAATCTTTTTAATGTTAAAATAATTAAATATTACAATTATTTTTCACTTGATCACCTTATTATTTTGGGACTAATACAATTTATCTCATGTTTGCAAATTGTTTGATATGAATATGTTCTTTTTTAATGTATCTCTATATCTCCTCCTTAGTACTTGTTACATCACCATGTTTTAGTTATATTACATTTCTTCAATTAAATTTATTTTTGTTTAAATCTATATTTACTAAATTTTATATAACAATTTATCAATATTTATGCTTTTTTTTTTAATTTGTAGTAATTCTAAATAAGGTCCATTTTGATACAATATAAATTGCATTGGACTAGTCTTGCCAAGCTCCATATGATAAAATATTTATTTTTATGATTAAAATATTTTATTTTTGATTATTTTGACATGTCGTAGTAGTCATTTTGATTCTTATTTGATTTGATGGTCCAAGATATTTTGTTGATCTCCATATTACCTAGGAAAACAACATAGTTGTGCTATTCATCGCATTACTAATACATTTTCACTTTGATTTGGTTATATCATCATTTAGCTACAAATCTCTTCTTGTGTGACATTTACATCACATTGATTTGGAATATTATAATTTAACTCTAAATCTCTTCTCATGTGACATTTACATTGCATTGATTTAGTTATATTAGGTTGATTCAATTTATCGCATTTTAGTTTCAATATAAATTTTCTTAGTATTTAAATAATACTTTATTATTATTAATATTTATATACTAAGATAATTTTTAGTAATTCAAATTGTTGTCTAACCAAGTTGAAACAAATGTCATTGGACTTACCTTGATGAGCTTTATCTAATTAAATTTCCACTTTTATAATTTTAAAAATTTTATGTTTTTCAAAATTTGGCTTGTTCTATGGGGCATTTTTCTTTCTACTTTATTTGATTATTTCTAATAACTCACTTGAGCTCCTTTGTATATTGGAATGCATTACTCTTATATAGCTTATCCAAATTAGTTAATGTTTTTTATTTATTTATATTACTATGTAACTCTAAGTCACCTCCACTATGACTTTACATCACTTTGATTTTGTTATGTTATATTATTTTAATTTTTTTCATTCTACTATAAAATATATTTACTTTAAATAAAAGTAATAGTTTATCATTATTTCCACTTATGTTTTTGATAATTCATAGTCATTATGAATAGTATTTGATCAACATGAAGGAAACTTCATTGGAATCATCATGATGAGCTATATCTAACCAAATATATTTCTCCATAGTTTTAAAAATCTTTCTTTTAATAGTTTGGCATGCCTTATAAGGCATTTTAATTCACACATTATTTAATGATCATGGATGTTACACTCAATCTCTTTGGTTCCATGGAATATAGTATTCTAGTATAATTTATCTCTTTTTTTTACTAATTATTCTCTTTGATTTTGTTATGCTATTATGTAACTCTAACATTTTTTCATGTGACCTCTACGTCACATTTATTTGGATAGATTATATTTCTTTAATTTATCTCAATTTACATTTAATACATATTAACTTAATATCAAAACTATAGTTTATTATTATTTATACTAATTTAATTTGGCAATTCAAAGTATCCAAACAAGGTCTGATTGAGGCAAAAAAAATGTTGTTAGACAAATCTTAACTAACTCTATTAAATTGAATACCAAATATTATAAATTTAAATAATTTCTTTTTTATAGTTTTGGATTAATTTATGAGACATTCAAATGATACTTAATTTGATGATTGAGAATTTTATGCTTCATCATTATTATATGTTGGAGTGTAAGTTTCTTATTCAATTTATTTTATTTCTTGAAATTTTTGTTTCAATTTTGTTATATAACTATGTAACTCTAAATCTTCGATATGTGACCTTAACATTAGTTTAAGTTGCTTATATTCATTGCTTTAAGACAAAACAAATGTCATTGGACTCATCTAAAAAAGCTTTATCCAAAAACATATTAATTTTATATTTTTAAATAATATATTTTCAATGATTTTGGTAAACTTCAAAAGGATTGTTTCTTCACAACATAATTGAGGATGATGTTAAACTTGATCTCATTAGTATTTGGGAATACAACTTTGTTATAAAATTTATGTGATTTCTTCAAATTGTTTATTTTGGATTGATTATATTTCTGTGTAACTCTAAATCTTAGCTCAGGTAAGATTTGCATAATTCTAATTTAATTATATGACATTGTTTCTATTAAACAAATTTGAGAATTACTATATATTTCCATAATATCAAAATTATAATTTATTTTTACCTATGTTTATTTACTTTGGGAAATTGCCTTAATTCTAAATTTTTCCAATAATAGAAAAACAATTATCATTGGACTTGGTTTGCATTAATATAAAAAATTCTATTTTTCTAGTTTTAAATATTTTATTTTTATGATTTCAACATCCATTAGGAGACATTTTGATGTGTACTTGATAAGAAGATCGATAATATTACACTCGATATCCTTAGTATATAACAATACAACTTTCCTATACTATTTATCTTATTCTTTCAAATTTTTTGTTTTGATGTTACTATATTTCTACATAACTTGAAATATTTTGTTATGCCACCTTTATAACTTTTTTAATTTGTTTTACTGCATTTCTTAAATTTCTCTCATATAAGCTTTAATCTATTGATTTAATATTAAAATAATGTTGTGTTATTATTTATCTTTATTTACTTTGGTAATTTATAGTAATACCAAACAAGGTTTGATTTAGATGAAAAAATGTCTTTCGAATTATCTTGATGAGCTCTATACAATTAAGTGTTGATTTTTAATTTTTTTTAGCATTTATTCTATATCATTTGATCACACTTTACGATTTATTTTGATTCATACATTATTTGATGATCATTGATATTACCCTAAGTTTCATAGTACTTTTGTGTATAATTGATCTCACATTTTATGATTTTGTTGTGTTACTATATAACTCTAAAATTTTTATTATGTGATTAGTGCTTTATGTTGATTTTGTTATACTATATTACCTCAATATGCCTAATTACATTATTAATATGTATTTACTTAAAGTTAAAATAATATTTTATTGTTATTTTTGCTTATTTAATTTAGTAATTCATAATAATTCAAAATGAGGTTTAATTGAGATGAAAAAATATTGTGGGCCTCATCTCGACAAGTTATATCCAATTAAATATTCATTACTATATTTTTAAATATTTGTTTCATGAGTTTGGCTTATTTTATTAGAAATTTTTGTTTATACTTTATTTCACGATCGGGGGTTTACCTTTGATCTTCTTTGTATATTGGAATGTAATTTTATCGCATAATTTATATTATTTATTCAAAAGTTTTGTATTAATTTATCTTAAAACATTTTAATATATATTTACATAATATTTAAAAGAATTTATTTTTATTTATGCTTATTTACTTTTATAATTCATAGTAATTATAATTGGTGTTTGATTGTGATAAAATAAATATCATTAGATTAATCTCAATGAGCTCAATTTATTGTGTCTTATACTGACTTTTTTGGTTAAGGTTGTTACACTTAATCTCTTTTGCATCATGGAATACAACCTTCTCATTGGTTTATTTAATGTTTTTAAATTTTTTCTTTGATTAGCTTATTATACCATGTAACTCTAAATATCTTATAATTTGACCTTTTATATCACTTTAATTTTGCAATATTGTAATTCTTCAATTTGTATTATTTGGTTTTAATATATATTTATTAAATTTAAAATAATATTTTTTTATTCATATTTTAATTCAACAAATAGAAGTAAATTGAAATGATATCTAAATAAGACTAAATAAATAAAGTGTAACTCGTCTCGATGATGTCTGTCCATTTAAATATTCATCTCTGAGTTTTTGAATTTGTTTAGGGTTTCAATATACTTTAAGAGATATTTTGATTCTTACTTAATTGAATTATCATGGATGCTACAATCGATCACAAAGAATCTGGGAATGCAACATACATGTACAATTTTTCTATATTCATAAAAGTTTTAGTATTGTTTTAGAAATATTTCTATATAACTTTATAACTCTCTCCATATGAACTTTACACTGCTCTAATCTAGTTCAATTAAATTGAGTCAATTTATTATTACTTATGTTTACATACTTTGATAATTATAATAATTTGAAATGAGGTTAGATCAAGAAGAAAACAAACTTTCCCATACTCATTTTGATGTGCTCTATCATCATAAATATTCATTTCTACATTTTTAGATCTTTTTTCTAAATTATTAGCATGCTTTATGAGATACTTTGACTTGCATTAGACTTGAAGATTGATGATACTACTATTGATCTCTCTTGCATCTTAAAATTCAACTTTCAAGTGCAACTTTTCTTATTTTTTCAATAGTTTTGTTTTGATTTTGTTATATTATTATAAAACTCTAATTCTTCACTTATTCCTACCTTTGCATTTAATAAAATTTGTTATATTACAATTTCAAACCCAATCTTATTTAAACATTAATATATGTATATATTTATTAAATATTAAAATAATAATTTTTTATTATTTATGTTCATTTAATTTTGCCTTTCACAGTGATTTGGAACAAGTTCTAATCGAGACAAGAACAAATGTCATTATAAACATTTAGATGAGCTCTATGTCATTAAATAATCATCTATATCTTTGTAAATATTTTCTTTATTTATTGATTTGGTAAATTTGATAAGGCAATATGATTCGTACCCAAAATAATGTTTGAGAATGTTGAACTTGATATCACTAGTGTCTTGGAATTTAACATTCTCATGAAGTTTTCTCATTTTTAACATTTTCAACTTTAATTTGGGTAGATTACATTGCTTCAAGTATTCTAATTTTTTTCTCAAATATATAATCACCTAATATTAAAATAATAATGTGTTGTTATTGTGCTTATTTAACTTGTTTAGATGAGTTATACTTCTTAGATATTAATTTTTATATTTTAAAGGATTTTTTTCTTTGGGTTTGGCATGATTTTAGAGGTATTTTAATTCATACTTTATTTGACCATGAAAGACATTACATGATATCTTTGGTATATTAGAATGTAACTTTCCTATATAATTTATCTTATTTTTCCAAACATTTCACATTGATATGACTTGTTCAATTTTAACATATATTTGCTAAAAATTAAAAATATATTTATTATCTTTATGCTAATTTACTTTGATAGTTCACCACAATCTAACTATGATTCGATAAAGACAAAATGAACACTATTGGACTAATCTTGAGTAGTTATATATAATTAAATATTCAATTTTTCTATTTTTATATATTTTGTTTTTGGACTTTTGTATGCTCTATAAAGTTTTATTTTCATACCTAAATTTACTATTGATAATATTACATTCCACCACCTTAATATGTTGGTATACACTTTCCCAACAATTTTATATAATTTTTACAAAATAAGTGTTTTGAATTTGTTGTTATGCTATGTCATCGTAGACCTCTTCTTGTGTGACATTTACAATGCCTTGATTTTGCCATACTACATTGCTTCAATTACCTTATCTGAGCTTTAATATATATTTACTAATTATTAAAATTATAGTTTATTCTATTTTATGCTTTTTATATTGGTAGTTTGCAATAATTTCAAATGAGCTCTAATGAAGATGAAACAACTCTTAATTGACTTATATCAATGTGCTTTATCAAATTAAACATTCATTTAAAAATATTTAAATATTTTATTTCATAGAGATTTTGTAAGCTTTGTAAGACATTTTTGTTCCAATCTAATTTGATGAATAAGGATGGTTCACTTAATATATTTAGTATCTAAGAATGCATCATTCTCTTATAATTTATCTAATTTCTTTAGATTTTTTACTTTTATTTTATTATAATTCTAAAAAACTCTAAATCTCTTCATATGTGACTTTTGCATTACTTTCATTTGGTTATAATATTTTGATTAAATTTCTCTTATTTTGACTTTAAAATATATTTACTTAAAAGTAAAATTATTTTTATTAATATTTATGCCTATTTAAATTTGTAATTTGTAGTAATGAAAAAAGAGCTCTCATCAAAAGTTAAAAAACATCATCAACTCATGTCAATAAGGTTTGTCTATTTAAGTATTCATTTTTGTTGTTTGAAATTCTTTTTCTAATAAAGTTTTTGCATGCTTTATGTTGACATTTTAATTCATAAAAGTTTTAATAATCAAGGATGTTACCATCGATGTCATTACGAACTTGGAATACAACTTTCCTCTATAATTTATATCATTTTTTCAATTTTCTTATTTTTTACTATATTAGTATATAAATCTAAATCTCTCTACATCTGCCCATTATATTACTTTGATTTTGTTATATTAGATTACTAAAATATATTTCATTTATATTTTAATATATATTTATATGATATTAAATTAATATTTTTTTATTTTTATTTTTATAATACAAAAATTTATAGTAATTTTAAATAGAGCTTAGTTGAAATAAAACAAATGTTGTTGGACTTATCTTAATGTGTAATATTCAAGTTTAAATTTTTAAATATTATCTTTTATGGACTTCATGTACCCTTAAGACATTTTCATTTGTATATTATTTGATGATTAAGGATGTTACCCTCAATTTATTTAGTATCTTGTAATGAGAATTTTTATACAATTTATTTTATTTATTTAAAAGTTTACTTTTGTTTTGTTATATTATTATGTAAATCTAAACTTCTCTCATGTTACTTTAGCATCACTTTTATTTGGTTGTATTTTATTACTTCAATTTATCTAATTTTAGATTTAATATATATATGTTTACATAATATTAAAATTATAATTTTTTTGCTTATTTATCATGGAAATTTTTGGTAATTCCAAATGAGGCAAGTTAAAGATGAAAAAAATGTTTGAAGTCTCTATAATCCTCATTTTATTCAATATTTATTTTTTATTTTCAAATATTTTCTTTTCAAGTGTTTTGGCATATTTTATGAGACATTTTGTTTCATAGCTTCTTTGACGATCATGATTGTTAAACTAAATGTCCTTAGTATGTTGGAATGTAATTGTTTTCTACAATTGATCTCATTTATTCAAATGTTTTGCATAGGTTTAATTATATTATAATCTTTAATTTAACTAATTTTAGTTTCATATATATATATATATATATAATTTTAAAATAATAATTTGTTTTCGTTTATACTTATTTTTGTGATAATTTGTAGTAATTCCAAACAAGGCTCAATCCACATGAAATAAATGTTTTTTGCACATTTAAATAAGCTTTATTCATTGAATTATTTTTGTTTGTTTTAAAATATTTTTAATTTTTATAGTTTTTGACATGCTTTATGGTATATTTTATTTTGTATCTTATTTAATGATTGGGAATGTTTTATTCAATCACCTTTGTATCTTTGAGTCCAACATTCCTATATGATATATCTAATTTTTTTTAAATGTTTACTTTCGTTTGGTCAAATTAATATTTGATGCCAAATCTCTTGTCATGTGATCTTTACATCACTTTGATTTAGTTATACTATATTGTTTCAATATATCTCTTTTTAATTTGAATATATTTTTTACTTTATTTAAAAATAATAATTTATCATTATTTTTTTGCTTAGTTTGATAATTTGTTGTAAATCTAAACAAGGTCTGATCAAGATGAAACAAATGTTGATGGTCATTTTTTTATTAGTTAAATCTTATAAGGCATTTAATTTTGTATTATTAAACATTTTTTTTCTTTGATATTAGTGTGCTTTATGAAGCATTTTGATGTGTACCTAATTTGATGTGTACCTAATTTACTCTTGATCTATTTTATTTTTTAAAAATGTATTATTCCTATATATTCTAAAACTATTTTTATTTAATTAAGTTATACGATTATGTAACTCTAAATCTTTTCTAATGTAGCATTTTTATCACTTTGATTTGGTTATATTACGTTAATTTAATTTATATCATTTCATATTTGATATATATTTACGTAATATTGAAATAGAATACTAGTACTATTTATTCTTATTTACATCATTAATTTCTTAATATTTCTTATTTAGTTCTAAGCTAGTGAAAACAAATGTATTTAGACTCGTCTCGATGAACTCGATCCAGTTAAATATACATTCTTAAATTTTAAATATTTTCTCTTTGTTCTTTTTTCTTGCGTTATGAGATATTTTGATGTGTACCTAATTTGATGATTGAGGATGCCACACTGGATCTCCTTAGTATCTTAGAATTCAAATTTGTCATACAATTTATATCATTTATTTTTTTACATTAATTTTGCAATTTTATTATGTAACTTTATATCTTCTCTCATGTGATATTTACATCATCTTGATTTGGATATATTACATTCATTCAACTTATCTTATTTCATTTTTAATATATATTTTATTTAGTAATTTGCAATATTTCTAAATGATATCTGATTTAGATGAAACGAATGTTGTTGTAATTCTCGATGAGCTCTTTATAATTATATATTAATTTTTATAATTTTAAGTTTATTTTTCTAATTTTTTGGCATTATTTAAGAGATATTTTGATTCTTAATTATATTAATAACTATGGATGGTGCTTGTAATCTTCTTTATATCTTTAATTTCTACTTTCCTATAAAATTTATCTAACAATATGAAATTTTTTTGCTTTGATTTTGTTATATTACTATGTAATGCTAAATCTCTTCTTTTGTGACTTCTACATCACTTAGATTTGGTTATATTATGTCACTTTAATTTATCTCACTTTATGTTCAATATAAATTTACTTAATGTTATAATAAAATTTTTAATGATTTGTGCTTATTTATTTATATAAAATGCCATAATTCTAAACGAGGTGCAATCAAGATGAAACAAAAGGTTTTTCACTCATCTCGACCACCAATATCCAATTAATGAATCATCTTTTATTTTTTAAAATTTTTTCCAAGGATATGATAAGCTTTATGAGACATTTTAATTTGTACCAAATTTAACGATCGAGAGTTTGACATTAGATCTCTATAGTAACTTTTAATGGAACGTTTTTTGCACGTTTTGTCTGATTTTTACAAATTTTTTGCTTTAAATTTTTTGCATTAGTTTGTAAGTCCAAATCTCTTATCATGTGATGCTAAATAACATTGATATCGTTTTATTATAATTTTGCAATTTATCTCTTTTCAGCTTTAAAATATACATATATATATATATATATTTAATTAAAAAATATATTTTTTAATTTTAATTACTAAATAATTTACAAAAATTCTAATTAAGATGAATGGATACTGAAGGAATGTCATTGCAGGCATGTTGATGTGCTCTTTGAAATTGAAGTTTTATTTTTATATTATTCCATATTTTTTTCAACATTATTGGAAGTTTTACTAGGCATATTTATTTGAGCAAAGATGTTATACTCAATCTCCATAGTATCTTAGAAAGAAACTTTCTTATATATTTTATCTAAATTATTTAAATATTTTTCTTTGATTTTGTTATTATATTATGTAACTATAAATATCTTCAAATGCCACATTTGTATTACATTGATTTTGTCAAATTACATTATTCCTAATGATAATATTTTACTTTATTATTTTTTTAGTGATAAAATAATAATTTATTATTTTTCTATTTATACTTACTTTTGTGATTATTCGCAATAAATCTAAATGATGTTTAATCATGACACAACAAAAATCATTGGACTCATCTTGATAAGGTTTTTCAAAATAAAAATTCATTTTCATGTTTTTTTTAATATTTTATTTTTAAAAGTTTTTACAATCATTAAAGTACCTTTTTTATTCATACTATTATAATGTTTCCTATTTCTTCAATTTTTTCTTTGATGTTTTATATTATTTTGCTTAAAGTTACATTATTTGTTGTTTAATATATATATATATATCTATTGAGTATATAAAAAATGTTTTTTTTATTTATACTTATTAGGCTTAGTAATTCATAATGGACTTAAATGGGACCCAATTAGGATGAATAATCATCATTGGAGTCTTTTATATATTTTTTAATATCTAACTTTCAAGGATTTTTTGAATGTTTTATAGGATAATTTGATTAATACCTAATTGAACAATTAAAGATACTAAACTTAATCTCCTTATGTCACATTTTTTGCAATGTTTTGTCTTGTTTGGATTTTTTAGTATACAACATTAAATATCTTCATGTGCCATATTTATATTACTTGTTCTTACATGACATTGTTGAATTTGAAATAATTTAAGCTTTAAAATATTTTTTCTTTGACTTGGTTGCTTTATATTACCCAATTTATTTCATTTCAACAATAATATAAAATTATAACTATTGAAAAAATATCTTATTATCATTATGAATTATTTATCATGTTAATGCATAACAATTCCCAAGGAGTTTTGATCGTGAAAAAACAAATATTATTGGACTCATCTTGAGGGGCTCTATTTAATTAAATATTTATTTTTATACTTTTATGTATTTTATTTTCTACTATTTTTGTTTGTTATACGAGATATTTTAATTCGTACCTAATTTGTTCATCACAGATGTTAACTCAAAGTACATAATATCTTGGAATGTGACTTTCTCTTCACTAGTAACCTTTATACCACTATGATTTCGTCATATTATATTATTTTAATATCTAATTTTAACTTTAATAAAAATTATCCTAAAAGTAAACAATTAATTTTTTTAACTTAATTAATTCATAGTAACTAAAAAATGCAACTCATTGGAAACAAACATTTTGGACTCATCTCGATGAGCTTTAACAAAAATAAAAATATATTGATATATAGGGCATTGATAGGCCATGTGATATATTTTGATTTGTACCTAATTTGGCTATAAATTATCTTATACTCAATATCCTTAGTATCTTGGAAGAAAAATTATTTCATTCTTTCAAATAATTTTCTTTGATTTGGATATATTACAATGACAGACTAAAATTCCTATATGTGAAATTTTTCTTAGAATATTTTTATTATATTTTATTCTGTCATTTATCTTATTTTAGCTTTAATATAGATGAACTAAATACTAAAAATGTAACTTATTATTATTCATTCTTATTTATATTGTTAATTCATAGTAATTTTAAACAAGGTCCAATTGAGAGAAAACAATTATCATTAGTCATCCCAATGAGAGTTATAAAATAAAATATTCATTTATATTCTTTATTTTTTTGTTTTTAGAGTTTTTGTGTGCTTTAAAACTCATATTTATTTGTCTTATTTAGCAATAAAAAAAGCTAAATTAAATCTCCCAAGAATCTTATATTATTCTTGTAACATTTATATTATTTTTCTAAAGTATTTTTTCTTTGATTTTGTTATATTGTTATATAACTTCAAATATTCTCTCCTATGACCGTTACATCAATTAGATTTTATTATATTACAATACTTGGATTAATGACATTTTAGCTTTAATATATATTCACCTAATATTAATGTAATTATATATAATACTTTTGCTTATTTAATTTGTTCATTCTTGGTAATTCCAAATGGGCCTATTGAGATGAAAGAAATGCTGTTAGACTTATATAAATAAGCTAAATCTAATTAAATTTTTATTTATTTTAATATGTTTATTTTTTTAATTTTATATAGTTTTGCGCACTTTAAGAACAATTTGATGCATACATGATGATCTAATGTGTTACATTTGATCTCTTTAGTATCTTTGGAATACAACTTTTTCATGAAATTCAGATCATTTCTTCATATTACTTACTTTGAATAAGTGTTGTTACGTTGCTTCAATTTTTCTCACTTTAGCTTTAAGTTTTATTTTCTTAATATAAAAATAATATGTTATCGTTGTTTATGCATATTTATTTTTGCAGTTCTTAGTAATTCCAAAAGCATTTTAGTTTAGCAAAACAAACCTTGTTGGACTCAATTTTATGAGCTACATCCAGTTAAATATATATTTTATATTTTTAAAAATTATATTTTCTTATATTGTTTGCTCATTTTATGAGACATTTTTATTCTTACCTAATTTGGGCATCCAAGAAGTTACAATCAATCTTCTTGTCATCTTGGATGCAACTTTCACATAAATTTTACCTCCTTTCTTCAACATTTTCATTTTAATTTTGTTACTTCATGTTGTTATCATAAATCTCTTTTTATCTATCTTTTAAATGGCTTCAATTTTTATAAATTAGAATTCTTAAATTTTTCTCATTTTATCTTTAATATTGTTTAAATTAATATTGAAATAATAATTTATTTTTAATTAAGTTTAATTACTTTGGTAATTTTTTGTAAGTGAAATAAAACTTAACTAATACCAACCAAACATCATTGTAGTTGATATTTTTTATGAGAAATTTGATTTAAAAATGATAAGTGATTGAGGATGTTGCGCTCGATCTCTTTAATTATTATTTGTGCTTCGTTATTTAGATAGTTAATAGTACTGCCAAATAAGGGCTTATTAGAAGAAATAGACATCATTGGACTCATCTTAACAAATTATATATATATATATATATATTTAAATTCTTTATTTTTTTATTTTTAGCATGCTTTGTTAAACATTTTTATTCATACTTCATTTAAAAATAATGAACATTACACGTGATCTCTTAGTAACATAAAATGAAACTTTTCCATAATATTATCTCATATTTCCTAGTTTTTTTTATTTGGATCTATTATTATGACACTCTACTTCTCTCATTATGTTGCTATTACTTCACTATGATTTGGTTATATTATATTGCTTCAATTGATCTTTTAGATTTACTCTGTATTTATTTAATATTTAAATAACAATATATCATTATTTATAGTTATGTATATTATCAATTAAAAATAAAACAAAATGATGTCAAATTAGAGGAAATAAACATTAATGGGTTAGCCTCTATGAACTCTATACAATTAAATTTTTTTAAATATTTTTATATATTTTATATTCTTTGTTTTTAGCTCACTTTATGTTTTATTTTGATTTGTTGAAAGGTGATGTGACTCTCAACCTCTTATGTTTTTTGGAATGGAAGTTTTTTAAAGAATTTATCTCATTTATTCAAAATTTTTACTATGATTTCAAGATATTACTACGTAACTCTAAATCTCTTATTTTATAATATTACAGCATTGGTTATATTAATTTGCTTCAATTTACCATATTTCAACTTTAATATATGAATTTATTTAATATAAAAATAAATTTTTTTATTATTTATATTTATTAGCTATGTTGATTCATTGTAATTCAAAATGAAGTCCAATTAGTTTATGAAATGTTGAAGGTCCCATCATAATGAGTTTTATCACATTAAATGTTTATTTTTTAATATCTTCTTTTTTTTTTGCGGTTTTGGCATGCTTTGTGTGAAATTTTTTCATGTCTTATGTGCTAATAAAGGATGTTACACCTGATCTCTATAGTATCTTAGAATATATCTTTTTATACATTTTATCTCGTTTAATCAAATATTTTACATTGAGTTGGTAATCTCATTTTTACTTTAATATATTTTCATAGCATTAAAATAATAATTTGTTATTATTTATGCTATTTATTTTGGTAATTTATAGAAATTCTAAATAAGGTTCCATTGAAGTGAAAGAGATGTCATTTGAGTTATCCTATTAAGCTCTATTTAATTAATTATATTTATATTTTTAAACATTTATTCTTTACAGTTTTGGCATGCATTGTTAGATGTTTTGATTCATACCATATTTGAAGATCATGAAAGTTATACTCAATCTCCTTATCTTAGAATGTGACATTCCTATATAATTTATCTCATTTACTCAAATATTTTACTTGATTTTGTCATATTACTATGAAAGTCTAATTTCAGCTGATGTGACCTTCATATCACTATGGTTTAATTATATTCTACAACTTCAATTTATCTCATTTTAATGTTAATATGTGTTTACTTAATATTAAAATAATACCATATAATTATTTATGTTTTATTTGCTTATGTGTTTTATAATTATTCCAAAAATAATTTGTTTATGACAAAACAAATGTTGTTCGACTTATTTCCACATGCTCCATTTAGTAAAATATTCATTTTATAAATTTCAAATGTTTTATTTCCTAGGTTTTGGTGTGTTGTTTGAGTTATTTCATTTCATGCCACATTTGATGATGAATGACACTACATTTTATTTCCTTTCTGACTTGTAATGCAGCTTTCACATATAATTTATCTCAAGTAATCAAAAGTTCTTCTTTTATTTAGTTATATTAAATTAGTTGAATTTATCATATTTGTCTTTGAAATTTTTATTGAATATTAAAATAATAATTTATTTTTGTTTATGCCTAGTTCCTTTGGTAAGACTTGCTAAGCATTTTTGCTTGTAAATGATTAGATGATCAATGATTGTACACTCGATGTTCCTAATTTCATGGACATTAATTTTATATATAATTTTTATCATTTATTCAAATTAAATTTTTTTATTTTATTATATTAGTATGAAACTCAAATTGTCCTCTCTTGTGACCTTTATGTCACTTTGATTTAGATATATTATATTACCTTAATTTATATCAGTTTAACTTTAATGTATATATTTTTTCCAATTTTTAAAATAGTGATTTAGAATTATTTAAGTATATTTACTTTTACAATTCAATATAGTTCGCAACGAGGTTCGTTAGGCACAAAACATACATTGTTGGAATCTTATCGTTGAGCTTTACCTTGATAAACATTCATTTATATATTTTTAATTATTTTTTCTATGGGTTTTGATTACTTTAAAAATTCTTTTGATTTGCGCTTGATTTGATGATTAGAGATGTTATAGTTTATCCCCTTAGTATCTTGGAAGGCAACTTTTCTGTACAGTGTATTTAATTTCTTCATATTTTTTTCTTTAACTTGGTTATATTATGAAGTTACTATAAATCACTTTTAGTTTGACACTTAGATCACTTTAATTTGGATAAATTACTTTTCTTCAATTTATCTAAGTTCATATTTGCTTGGAATTAAAAAAAAAATTTTTGATTATTTGTGCATATTTTTGTTAGTATTATGTAGTTCATCCAAATGAGATTTGATTTAGATACAATAAATGCCGTTAGACTCATTTTTATGGGCTTTATCCAATTAAGTATTTCTTTGCATATTTCTTATGTTTTTGCATGATTTACAAGTTATTTTTATACATACCTCATTTGATGAACAATGTTATTATCCTAAATTTTCTTAATATTTTAGCATGTAATTTTTGCTTATAATTTATCATATTTCTTCAGATTATTTCAATGATTTGCTCACTATTATGTAACTTAACATCTTATCTTATGGAACTTTTATATCATATTGATTTGATTTTTAAAAGATTACTTCAATTTTATCTCATTTTAGCATTAATATTTACTTAGTATTAAAATAATAATTTATTGATATTTGAACTTATTTTGTAATTCATTGTAATTCAAAATGAGGTGCAATAATCAAGATGTCAAGGACCCTAAACTTAGATTGTTGAGCTCTATTTAATTAAATAATAATTTTTAGATATTTAAATATTTTATTTTATAGAATTTTAGTATATTTAAGGTGATATTTTATTTAGCAATAATTTGAAGATGAAAAATGTTTCAATTTGACTACTTCGTAGGTTTAAATACAACTATTTAATATATTTTATTGCATTTCTTCAATTATTTTTCTTTCATTTTTTTATTCCTATGTAACTCTAAATCTCATATCATATTATTATCATTTTTAATTTATTTAAATACATTCTATTAATTTATTGAACTTCATATTTAATATATATTTACTTAATATTAAAATAAAAATTTATTATTTATTTAGTTTATTTAATTTAATAATATATTGTAATTCATAATAATGTGCAATAATGAAAAAACAAAAATCATTGGACTCATCTCTATGAACTATATCTAATTAAATATATTTTATAATTTTAAGATTTTATTTTTTATTATTTTAGCGTTCTTTATAAGATTTTTTTATTCTTATCTAATTTAATGTGGACAATACACTTCATCATCTTAACACCTTATAATGTAACTGTTCATAAAATTTCTCTTACTGTGTAGAGTAAAAGTTTTATAATAATATAATATAATGATGGAGAAAAAATTAAAAGAAATAGAAAAATTAAAAGGAAAAGTTAGAGTTGAAGATACTAAGGAGTTCAAGTACAATATCTTTAATCATCAAATCATGTAAAAATCAAAATTACTTTTTAATATGTTATGCTAACTTTATAAGATCTTTTAATTAATACTTCAATTAATAACCAAATATTTATAATTAATCTTCTCAATACCATGGGATGCAGCTATCTTATAATCTTATCTAATGTTTTCAAATATTTGACTTTGATTTTTTTTTGCATAATATTGATTAAGATTTTTCATATTTCTTTATTAATACATGATTTGTTAATATTAAAGTAATAATTTATTATTATTTTTTGGATAATTTTTATGAATTTTTAACTAAGATTAATCAAGATGAAATAAATGTTATCTCATTTCATTGAGTTCTATACAATTCAATTTTCATTTTTGAATTTTTCAATATGTTATTTTCTAGTATTATTTGAAAATTTTATAAGATATTGTGGATCATGCTTAATTTGACGATCGAGAATTCCACACTCAATCTCCTTGGTATGTTAGAACCTAACTTTTTTATATAATTTGCCTCATTTCTTCTAATGTTTTGATTTTTTTACTATATTATTTGAAAAACTTATTCTCTTTTTAGATGCCTAGACATCATGAAAATTTGATTTTATTATACTGCTTCAATTTATCTCTTTTAAGCTTTATTATATTTTCACTAGATAATAAAATAATAATTTAACATTATTATTTCTAATTTTTTTTTAATTTTTAGTAATTATAATTATGGTTGGATTGAGGCAAAATAAACGTTATTCAACTCATTTGAAAGTGCAATATCAAATTAAATATTCTTTCTCATATGTTTACAACATTTCTTTTTTGTGGGATTTGGCATATATTATGAGGCATTTTGATTAGTAGCATATTTGATAATCAATGAAGTTATTATCAAAATCTTTAGCATCTTTAAATGCAAATTTCTTGTTCAGTATATCTCATTTAATCAAAATTTTTAATTTGACTTGATTATAACACTATCAAAATCTTTAATATGTTTAAATGCAACTTTCATGCTCATCATATCTCATCTAATCAAAATTTTTAATTTGATTTGATTATATTGTATTTGTTAAATTTATTTCAATTCAATTTTAATTTACATTTACTAAATATTAAAATAATAATTAATTTATTATTTGCCAACTTTCTTTAGTAATTTGTTGTAATTTAAGACAATATTTGATTAAGATGAAACAAATATTATTGGACTCATCTTAATGAGCTACATCCAATTAATTATTCCTATAATTTTAATAAGACATTTTCATTTGTACTAGATTTGCATATGAAGGGTGTTACACTCAATCTATTAAAAATCTTAGAGTGTAACTATGTCGTACAAATTATCTCATTTCTTCAAAATATTTATTTTTATTTGAATTCATTACTATGGACTCTTATGACCATCTTTGTCACTTTACATCACTTAGATTTGATTGTATTACAATACTTCAAATTATCCCATTCTAATTTAATAATATTAAATTAACACTAGAAAAATAGTTTATAGTTGTTTAAGTTTATTTAAATTGATAATTCGTTATAGTTTTGAATGAGTTCATATCAAGACAAAGTGAATGTCATTGAGTTCTTCTAGATAAGTTTTAACAAATTAAATATTCATTTCTATATTTTGAATATTTTATTCTTAATTATTTTGGCATATTTTAGAAGATATTTTGAATCGTTCTTGATTTGAGGATGAGGATGTTATAGTCAAGCTCCTTAGCATCTTGAATGAAAACGTTTTTTTTATAATTTCTCATTTCTTCAAAATTTTGTCTTCAATTTATGTTATATTACTATGCAACTCCAAATCTCCTCTTGTGTGACTTTTATATTACTATGAGTTGGTGATAATATATTTCTTTATTTTATCTTATTTCAACTTTAATATATGTTTATTTTATAATAAAATAAATATTTATTATTATTTATGCTTTCTTGTTTTTGAAATTTTAATTAGTTAAAAATGAGGTTCGGTCGAGACAAAATAAACATCATTTGTTCATGTCGATGAGGTTTATCAGCTAAATATTCATTTTTATTTTTTTATTACTTTATTTTCATAGGCTTTGGTTGACTTTACAAAGTAATTTCTATTCACACTTTATTTGATGCTTGAGGATGATGCACTCATTCAATTTTGTATATTTGCACACAACTTTATTATATAATTTATCTCATTGTTTCAACTTTTTTGCTATGATTTTGTTTTATGGCTATACAACTAAAACTCTCATCAAATTTGACATTTACATTACTTTAATTTAGATATATTATATTTTTTAAATTTATTAAGTTTACATGAACATATGTTTCATTAATATTAAAATAATAATTTATATCTATTTATTCTTATTTACTTGGCTATCCTCATTTAGTTTAAACATAGATCAATTAAGTCAAAATAGGAGTCATTATACTTGTTTCAATGAGCTCTATTCAATTAAATGTTCATTTCTATATTTAAAAAATTATTTTCTAAGGTTTGGCTTTCTCTATAAGACATTTTAATTAGTACCTAAATTGACTATTGATTATGTTACACTTGAATTCCTAAGTATCTTTGGATATAAGTTTCATAAAAATATTATTGCATTTCTTCAAATTTTTTCTTTCAATTTGGTTATTTGTTCTTTTGAAGTATATTACATTACTTCAATTTTATCACTAATATATAGTTATTTAATTTTGAAATAATAATTTTTTTATTCTTTAGTCTTATTTCTTTCAGTAACTAAACACATTGCTTAATCTAGATAAAAAAATATTATTGTACTTCTCTAGCACACTTTCTCTAATTAAATATTGTATTTTATTTTTCAAAATTTTATTTCTTATGATTTTTGCATATTTTTAAACTCATTTTTTTTATATCAAATTTGATGATCAAGGATTTTATACGAAATCTTCTTAGTATCTTGTAGTATAACTTTCCTATGAAATTTATCTTATTTTTGAAATTATTTTCATTGATTTGGTTATGCCACTAAGAAACTATAATTCACCACTCCTATGACCTTTACATTGATTATGTTATGTTACATTGATTTAATTTATCTCTTTTAACCTTTTATAGTATTTTTGCTTAAAACTAAAATAATAATTTATTATCATTTGTGTTTATTAAGTTTGGTAATTCATATTAATTCTAAACAAGGTTCAAACATGGTGAAACAAATGTTATTATACCGTACTCGATGAGATTTATGTAATTAAATTGTTATTGCTCTTTATTTTTACATATTTTATTTTCAATTATTTGGGCATAATTTAAGCCCTATTTTGATTCGTTCTAGATTTGATGTCCATGGATATTATAATTAGTATTATTTCTATCTACTAATGAATTTTTCTCATATAATTTATATCTTTTAACTAAAGTTTTTTCTTTGATTTCATTATTTATAAAGAAGCTATAATTCTCCTCTCATGTGAACTTTATGTTAATTTTATTTTGTTATATTATCATGTGTTAATTTATCTTATTTCAACTTTAATACATTTTTTCATAATATTAAAATAATAATTTGTTGTTATTTATGCTTAATATTTTTTTATTCATAGTAATTCCAAAAGAGGTATGATCAAGATGAAGGAAATGTCGTTGTAGTTGACTCGATGAGCTCTTTTTATTAAATATTCATTTTAGTATTATTAAATATATTATTTTCCATAGTTCTGGTATGCTTTATAAGAAATTTTGATTCACACTAGATTTATCTATTAGGGAAATCACACTCGATCTCCTTAGTTTCATGGAATGCTTTTTTTTAAACAATTCATCTAATTTCATCAACTTTTATATTTTTAATTGGTTATAATACTTTGTAACTATAGATCTTCTTTAATGTGAACTACATCACTTTGATATACTTACATTATATTATTTCAATTTATCTTATTTTAATTTTAATAAATTTTTACATAATATTAAAATAATATTTTAATATTATTTGTGATTATTAAAGTTTATGTTGCATAATAATTCCAATAAAATTTCGATTTAGATGAAATTAATGTTATTAGACTCATCTTAATGAACTCAAACAAATTTAAAATTTATTGATATATTTTAAAATATTTTTTTTATGTAGGGCTTTGGTATGTTTAATAATGTATTTTTATTTGTACTTGATTTGATAATTTTTTGATAATATTTTTCTCATTTAGTAAATTTTTTTCATTTTGTTATTTTTTGTGTTAATCAAAATCTCTTCTAATGTGACTTCTGCATAACTTTGATTTGGTTATCTTTAGTTCAATTTATGTAGTTTTAGTCATAATATATACTTATATAGAATTAATAAAATATTTTATTATTATGTGTCCTAATTTACTTAGGAAATTTATATTTATTTTAATTTATCTTTAATTGTGAAGAATCATTATTGTTTTAGTACTGATGAGCTCTATCCAATTAAATATTTTTTTATAAAATTAAATATTTTATGTTCAATGATTTTATTGTATTTTATGACATATTTCAATTCTTACCAAATTTGATCCTTCAGAGTCTTAGACTCATTTTCACTTGTATTATGGAAAACAACTTTGATATATGACATACTTATTTGTTTAAAGTTTTTATTTGATTGAGTTAATTTTCTATATAACTTTTGATCTATTTTTGTTTGTGTTTTATATCACTTTCATTTTGTTATATTATTTTGGTTTAATTTTTATCCTTTTAACTTTAATATATGTTGAAATAATACCAAAATAATAATTTAATTCTATTTTTGCTTATTTTATTTATATATTTGTTTAATATTTTACTTTTGACATTTTAACATGTTTGATCAAAAGTTTGAGACACACCTAATTTGAGATCAAGGATGTAAGAGTTCATCACCATAGTACATTTGAATGCAATTTTGTTGTGTAATTTTTTTATTTCTCTCAAGTTTTTACTTTGATTTTATTTTATTACTATAGATTAATGAATATCCTCTCAGTGACCTTTATGTTACTATGATTTAGATATATTAAATTATTTTAATTTATCTCATTTTGCTCTAACATATATTAAATTTTTATTAAAATAATAATTTAATATTATTCATGCTTATTTATTTTAACAATTCATAGTAATTTTGAACTAGTCAAATTAATATGAAACAAACATTATTGAACTTATTTCAACCATCACAATCCAATTAATTATTTATTTCTAATTTTCTAAATTTTTATTTTATTGCATTTTAGCATGCTTTATAAAACATATTAATATGTACTAGATTTGTTGTTCGAAGATTAAACACTTGATCTCCTAACTAAGACACTATAATTTCTGTCTAATGTAATATTTATATCACTTTGATTTTGTTATATTTTTAACTTTAACTTATAACATTTTAGCTTTAACATATACTTGTCTTAAATTAAAATAATAATTTTTTAATATTACTCTTATTTAATTTTGTAATTTTTATTAATTCAAAATGAGGTCCAATCAAGATGAACTAAATGCCAATAGACTTTTCTCAAAAACCTCTATGTAATTAAATATTCTTTTATATTTTCTTTAAATTTTTTTTTATTTTTTATGGCTTTTTCATGTTTAACATGACATTTTTATGTGTACCATGTTTGATGAAGAGGATATTACTATCGATCTCCTAAATAATTTTTAATGCTACTTTCTTATACAATTTGTCACAATTATAAAAATATTTCTTTAATTTGGTTAGATTACTATATAAATGTAGTTCTGCTCCATTGTGACCTTTGCAACCTTTTTTAGTAAAATTACTTTACTTAAATTTATTTTATTTTTTATTTATTATATGTTTAATAAATATTTAAGTAGTAGATTACTATTTTAAATTTATCTAATTGAGTTCAAACAAACGTCATTCTAGTTGTCTTAAATTATTACTTCTTATTAACCATTTCATTTAATAATTTAAAATATTTTTTTTGCAAGCCTTTTAGCTAGCTTTTTGATACATTTTGATGCACCTTGACTTGGTGATATAAAATGTTTCCCTCGATCTCCTCAGTATCTTAGAATAAATATTTCATATAACTTATACAATTTCTTCAAATGTTTTACTTTTATTTGATTGGATTACAAAGTAACTCTAAATTTTCTCTTATATGACCCAAAGCCTCACTTTGATTTATATATATTATATTTTTTCAAATTTGAATCAAAAAATACATTTAATAATTAATCAAATTAAATATATACTTTTTTAAAATAAAAAAATATGTAAAATAATTTAAAAAATGTCATTCGAATCTATTGTGTGGCCTTTACACTTACTATGTTAAATTATAGTAATTCAAAATAACATCTAAGACAAAGAAAAAAAAAACATTAGACTTGTCTCAAAAATCTCTATTTAATTAAATATTTTTTTTTCCATATTTTAAAATATGTTATATTATGTTTTTGCATGTTTTTCAATATATTATAATTTGCATCTAATTCAACGATTGAGGACGTTACACTATGCCATTTTTGTAACTTGATATACAACTTTCTTATACAATTCATCTAATTTTTTGAAATTATTTATTATAAATAGGTTACATTACTTTGTAACTATAAATCTAATCTTATGCGACCTTTACATTGCTTCAATTAGTCTTATTTTAGCTTAAATATACATTTTTTTATTATTAAAATAACAATATTTTTATGAAGGCTTATTTAATTTGATAACTGACATATATTCTACATAAGATCTAATCAAGAAAAAACAAATGTTTCTACACTCATCTTGTGAATCTCTATCAAATTAAATATTTTTTATATTATTAAATATTTTTGTAGGATTTTAACTTATTTTATGAGTCACTTTGATTTGTACCATATTTAATGATCAAAGGTTTTACACTCAATCTGTTTATATCTTAGAATGCAGC
Organism: Vanilla planifolia; assembly: GCA_023846275.1. Taxonomy (NCBI): domain Eukaryota; kingdom Viridiplantae; phylum Streptophyta; class Magnoliopsida; order Asparagales; family Orchidaceae; genus Vanilla; species Vanilla planifolia. The sequence continues at coordinate 364,234 of JAIUJO010000332.1, forward strand.
TGTCATATAGTTTATCTTAACTTTTCAAATGTTTTGATTTGCATTAATTATATTACTATGTAACACTTAATCTCCTCCCTTGTGACATTTACATAACTTTTATTTAATTCTATTATAACGCTTAAATATGCTTCATTTTAGATTTATTATGCATTTACTTAATATTAAAGTAATAATTTATTTTTTATTCATTTTTATGAACTTTGGTAATTCACATTAAGTCTAAGTGAGGTCTGATCAGTTCCTATAAACATTGTTGGGTTCATTCTGGAGTCCTCAACATAACAAAATATTCATTTTGATATTTTAAATTTTTTTGATTTTCTAGTTTTTTTGAATGTTTTATATGACTTATTAATTCTTACCTTATTTCATGATTGAGAATGTTGCATTGGATCTACTTAGTATCTTGAAATTATACTTTAGCATAATTTATCTCATTTTTTCATATTTTTTTAATTTGATTTTGTTACTTTTCTATGTGACTCTAAATCTCTTCTCATGTGAGGTTTACATCACTTATATTGGGTTATATAACAATGCTTCAAATTATCTCATTTTAGCTTTAAACTATATTTACTTAACATCAAAATAATAATTTTTTATTTATTTAATGATATAATTTATATTAGTACAAAATAAGGTCAAATTGAGATGAAACAAATGTTGTTGGACTCATTTGGATAAGGTCTACCCAATTAAATCTTCATTTCTATATTTTTAAGTATTTTATTTTCTTATATTTTGGCATTCTTTATAAGTCATTATTATTTGTAATGTATTTGACAATCGATGATATTATACTCTATTTCTTTAATACCATGGAATGCAACATTGTTGTACCATTTGTCTTAGTTCTTAAAGTATTTTTCTTTGATTTAGTTATATTAATATGTAACTCAAAATCTTCTTTTGTGTGATCTTTACATTTATTTTATTTTATTATATTATATTCCCTTAAATTATCAAATTTAAGCTTTAATATGAATATATATAAACCTATAAATATATGCTTAATGTTGAAATAATATTTGATTAGTATTTTTACATATATATTTTGCAATTTGTAGTAATGATAAGTGAGATCTAATCAAGAAAAAAACAAATGTTGCTGGACTCATATTGATGATATCTATCTAATGAAATATTCATTTCTTTATTTTTGATATTTGATTCATACATAAATAATTAATACAAGATCCTACACTCAATCTCTTTTGTATTTTAGATAACAAATTTCATGTATAAGTTTTCAAATTCGTTCCTAATTTTTTGCTCAAATTCTCTCATCATATGAGCTTTATATCTCTTAGATTTTAATTTATCATATAGCTTCAATTTATCTTATTTCATGTACACTATATATGATTAATATGAAAATAATAATTTAATATTATTTCTTATATTTTCTTTTCGTGAATTATGAAAATTCCAAACAAGTTTGATCTTTATGAAACAAATGCTGTGGAACTCATCTCAATAAGCTCTATAAATATAAATATTCATTTCTTCATTTTAAAGTTTTTATTTTTTTTGTTTTTTTCAAGCGTTATAGGATATTTTGATTCGTCTGATATTTCTTGAGTGTTGATATTACAAATGATCTTTTTGGTGTCATGAAAAGCAATATTTTGGTACAGATTGGCTCATTTGATCAATTTTTTGTCATTGGTTTCATTATATAATTTTGTAAATGTAAATCCCCTCTCATGTGATCTTTATATTGCTTTGATTTAGTTATATTACAATACTTCATTTTATCTCATTCTATATTTATTATATGTTTACTTAATAATAAAATAATAATCTATTATTATTTGGGCTTATTTACATTAGTAATTCACAATAATTTTAATTGATGTCAGATTGAGAAAAAACAATTATCATTTCTCATTTTGATAAGCTCTCTATAATTAAGTATTCATTTTTTGCTTTTTTTATTTTTTTCTTTGTGCATGTTTTATAAGATATTTTAATTAATTTGTGACTTATTTGACGATAAAAGATGTTACTGAATATCTCCTGAGTATGTTAGAATATAACTTTCACTCACAAATTATCTCATTTCATCAAAGTTTTCACTTTCATTTGGATGTATTATTATATCACTCCAAATCTCCTCTCATGTATTACATTATTTTTATTTTTTTATATTTTATTCACTTAATTGATCTTATTTACATATTAACATAGGTTTACTTAATATTGAAATAATAATTTGTTATGATTTGAAAATTAATTTCTCTTGTTTTAAAAATTATATTTTTAAAAATTTTATATTCTTTATCAAAAATTATGATTCATACTTAATTTAATAATCAAGGATGTTGCCCTCAATCTCTTTTGTATCTTAAAATAAAATTTTTGTATACATTTTATCTTTTTTCTTCAAATATTCCAATTTGATTAAGCTATCTTACTTTGTAACTATAACTCTCCTCTTATGCATCCTTTTATATCACCTTGATTTAATTATATTTCTTTTATTTGATTTATTTCGTTTTAGCTTAAACATATATTTACCTAAAATAAAAATTATAATTTATTTTTAATTATGCTTATATGATTTGAAAGTTAATAATAATTAGAAACAAGATTTGATCGAGATAAAATGAATGCATTTACTCTCATCTAAACTACCAACTTTTAAATCCTTACCATATTTGAGCATCAAGGTTCCTACAATTGATCACCTTAGTATCATTGATAGCAACTTTTCTGTATAATTTACCTCAATCTTTCAAATTTTTTTTCATGATTTGATTATACTACTTTGGTAATATATATTTTGATTCATATCTAATTTTATGATTAAGGACATTAGACTCGATCACTATAACATCTTAGAATGAAACATTCTTATACAGTTTATCATATTTCTTGAAAGGTTTTTTACTTTCATTTGGTTATATTATTTTGCAACTCTCTACCTCCTTTAATAGTACATTTACACTACTTTAATTTTCCTAAATTATATTATTTTTATTTATCTTATTTCAGATTTAATATATAGCAACTTAATATTAAAATATTAAAATATTAAAATATTAAAAAATTAAAAAATATTAATATTTATGTTTATTTACTTTTATAATTCACAATAATTCAAAATGGTGTATGATCAAGATAAAATAATGATCATTAGAATCATCTTCACAAGCTTTGTTATAATTATTTATTTATTTATTTTTAAATTTGAAATAATTTTTCTATGATTTTTGCATGTTTTATGAGGCATTTTAATTCATACCTTATTTTGTGATTGAGGATATTAAATTTGATCTCCTTAATAGCCTTGAATGCAACATTTTCAAATAATGTACCATGTTTCTTCAAATTTCTTATTTTGATTTTGTTGTATTACTTTGGTAGTCTGATTATCCAATCATGTGATATTTGTATATATTTAAATTGGTTATGTTACATTACATTAATTTATGTAATTACAATATTATTATATATTTAAGTAATTTTAAAATATAAATTATTTTTATTTATATTTATTTAAAATTTTAATTTATGGTAATTTCAAATGAGGTTAAATAGAAAGAAAACAAACATTATGGATTTGTCTCCATAAGCTCTATCCAATTATATTTTTTTTCATGTATTTTAAAATTTAATTTTCTTATGTTTATTTAATATCTTGGAATATAACTGACCCATAACATTTATCTCATTTTTTCAAAGTTTTCATTTTGATATTATTATAATTTTATGCATCTCTAAATCTCATATCATGTGACCTTTACATCTCTTGGACCTAGTTATTTTTACATTACTTCATATTAAGTCATTTCAAATTTATTATATATTTATACAACATTAAAATGATAATTTATTGTTATCCCTTTATACTTTTGTCATTATTAGTAATTACAATTGAGGTTTAATCGAGAGAAAATAAATTCAATTGGACTCATCACCACTAGTCCAATCAAATTAAATTTTTTTATTTTTTAAATTTTTGAATGTTTGATTTTTATATTAATTGGTGTCTTTTACTAGTCATTTTGATTTAGCAATATCACTGTGTAACTCTAACATTTTTATTATTACGTGTACATCTTTTTTATTTGGTTAAATTACATTGGCTTAATTTATTACATTTAAGTTTTAATATAAAATTATTTAATATTAATATAATAGTTTTTTATTATTTTTGTTTAATGACTTTCTTTATTCACAGTAATTACAAATAGGGTCTGATGAAGAAAAAATAAGCATGGTTAGGCTCATCTCAATGAGATCTATTCAATTAAATATTATTTTTATATGTTAAATTTTTTATTTTCTAAGGTTTTACTATTCTTTTAGAGAAATTTCCGTTGGCACTTGATTGGCTGAGCAAAGATATTATAGTCGATCTCCTTAGTAACTTGGCATGCAGCTTTCTTGTAAAATTTATCTTATTTTTCAAATATTTTTACATGATTTAGTTATTTTTCTATAAAAATCTATTTCCATTATTTTGTGATAATACATCATTTTTATTTTATTATATTAAGTTTTGTAATTTATCACATTTGAGTTTTAATGTATTTTTACTTGATATTAAAAAAATAATTTAATATTATTTATACTTCATTTCTTTGAAAAGTCATAGTAATTACAAATAATATCTAACAAAGATGAAACAGACATAGTTAAATTTTTCTCAATAAGCTCTAACTATTTAATAACTTTTTGTTTATTTTAATTTTTAAGGTTTTAATTTGTTTTATGATATACTTTGATTTGCACGTGTTCTGGTGATCAAGGATGTCACACTTAAGCTCATTAATATCTTGGAATACAACTTTCTTTTATAATTTATCAAATGTTTTTCTTTGATTTTAACATATGGTTATCTAACTTTAAATGTCCTGTCATTTGACCATCACATTAATTTTGTTATATTGTCTTGCTTTAATTAACTTTTTTAAGCTTTAACATATAGTTGATTAATGTTATAATAATAATTTGTTATTATTTTTGGTCATTTATATTACTATTTCACTATAATTCTAAATTTTGTTAGATCAACATGAAGTAGACAATTAGGCAATTTCAATAAGCTTTATTCAATAAAATATTCATTTTATGAAAATACACTTATTTTTCTATAATATGGACACATTTTAGAAGAAATTTTTATCATACATCATTTGATGGTTGACAATGTTGCACTCCAACTTCTTAGTATCTTGGACTAAACTTTACAATGCAATTTATCCCATTTTATCAAATCATTCTACTTTATTTGGCCATATGACATTACTTCAAATTATCTCATTTTAGCTTTGAGATAAACTTACTTAATATTTAAAAAATAATTTAATAGTTTTTTTTATTTAACTACATTTGCAATTTGTAGTTATTTTGAACTTTACCTACGAAATAAAAAACATCATTGGACAAGCCCCAACGATCCCTACCATACAAAAAGTTTGTTTACATTTGAGATAGTTTTTAAATAGTTTTGGAATGCTTTATAAGATATCTTGATTAATACTTCAATTGGTGATTAAGGATTTTGTACTGGATCTCTATAACATCTTTGAATCAAACTTTCTTAAAAATTTGGTATAATTTTTTTTTGCTTTTTCTTTTTTTATAATTTTTTTGCCACACTAAATCTACCATCAGGTTAAATTTATGGCACTTTAATTATGTTATGTCACTTTTTTTCATTTTATCAGATGATGACCTTAATATATAATTTCTTACAACTAAAATAATAGTTTAATATCATTTAGTCATCTTTACCACAATAATTTACAATAACTCCAACAAAAATTTAATCGAGATGAAAAAATATTTCTAGAAACATCTATATGGGCTCTATCATTAATATTTGTTTTTATATTTCAACATATTTAATCAACTTAGATTTTGTTGTCGTTTATTAAATATTTTTATTCGTATATCATTTTGATGATTGACGATGTTATAGTCAATTTTATTTTTTAGGTTCTTCATATTTTTTACAAGATATTTTGATTCACACATGATTAGAATTTCGAGGTTATTGCCCTCGATCATCTTAATGTCTTGGAATGCAACTTTCCTATATAAATAATAAAATACTTCAAATGTTTTTTTGATCTGGTTATATTACTATCTATCACTAAATCTCCTCTCATTTGACCTTCATATCATATTGATTTGGTTACATTCAAGATTAGTTTAGTGACTTTTGTTTCTTCTCCATCTAAACTCATTTAGAATTATTATGAATTACCAAAATAAATAAGCATAAATAATAATAAATTATGATTTAAGTATGTAGTAAATATATATTAAAATTAAAAATGAGATAGTTTGAAGGAATATAATATAACTAAACAAAGCAATGCAAAGGTCACATTAGAGGACATATAGAGTAAACAAATAATATAACAAAATCAAAGTAAACATTTTTAAGAAATGACATACATTATTCAAGAAAGACTCTTTGAAATGTGCAGAGACAATATAATGTACGTTCCTCACCCATCATATCGAGTATGAATGAAAATGTCTCATAAAGCATAACTAAATTAAAGAACCGAAAGTGCTTCGACATATAAGATATGAATATTTAATTAGATAGTGCTCATCAAAATTAGTTTAATGATATTTTTTTCATATTGATCAGTCCTCAATTTAAATTAATACAAACTAAAAAAATTAAACATAAAAAAAATAAAAAATTATTTTTTTAATATTTGATACATTAGTATTAAAACATATATAAGATAAATTGAAATAATATAATATTTACATATTAATAACATGTAAGCTCACATGGGTGGAGATTTAGAGTTACAAAGTAATATAAATTGATCAAGGAAACCAAATTAAAGAAGTGAGATAAATTGTAAGGGAAAACTACATTCTAATATACTATGGAGATTAAAATATTATTTAAAAATAAAAAATAAATATTTTATTGTATAGAAATTATATATATGAGTCTAATAATGTTTATTTCATTTTAATCATGACTTGTTTAGAATTACATTAACTTATAAAGGAAAATAATCATAAATAATATCAAATACGGTTTTACTATTAAAAAATAATATTTAGAAATCAAAGTGTGAGGAATTGAAGCAATATAATATAATGAAATCATAGCAATAAAAATTTCACAATATAAGACATTAAGAGTTTCATAAGAATATATCCAAATCTAATAAAAACATTTTAGTAAATGTAATAAAGTGTATTCAAAATAGGCATTCAAATATAATAAAGATATTGAATATAACACCCTTGATCAACAAATCAAGAACAAATAAAAATATTTTATAAACCTTTAAAAAATTATAGAAAATAAAATATTTAAAAATAAATAAAAATTCATTAGATAGAGCTCATTAGGATGACCCATGATATCTATTATGTCTTGATTAGATGTGATTTATAATAGCTACAAATTAAAAAAATTAGATTAGCATAAACTGTTAAAAACTATTTTTTTAATATCAGAAAAATATATATTAAAGCTATAAAATAAGAAAAATTGAAAAAATTATCCCAACCAATTCAAAGTGTTTCAAAGTGATTTAGAGGAGATTTAAGGCTATATAATTATATAACCAAATAGAAGAAAAACCTTTGATGGGAAAGATAAATTATGTAGGAAATTTACATTTCAAGATATTTAAGAGATCAAGTGCATTGTTTTTAATCATCAAATATAGTGTGAATAAAATGACTACAAAGATTTCTGAAAAACAAATATAGTGAATTTTAAAAAATAATTAATATTTGTTTCATAGACATCATTTAGACAAATCAAACCACATTTGCTTTATCTCCATCAAACATCATTTATAATTATTATAAATTGCTAAGTTTAATAAGTATAAATAAGAAGAAGTATTATTTTAATATAAAGTAAAAACATATCCATGACAATTTTAGAAGTTAATTATATTCTAATATTCTCAAAAGATAGCATCTAGCAACCTTGATCTTCAAATTATGTAAGAATGGAGAGGCCTAATATGGCATGCTAACACCTTTTATTTCGAAATATTTAAAAATTAAAAAATAAATATTAACTGGATAGAGCTCGTCAAGTAAATTATAATAGCATTTGTTTTTTCTCTATTAAACATTCCTTGGAATTATTTTGAATGAGAAATTTAATTAAATATGAAAAAAAATAAATTATCATTTTTATATTAAGTATACATTAAAGCTCAAATGAGACAAAGTGAAGCAATGTAATATGGCCAAACCAAAGCATGTAAGTGTTACACGAGAGGTTAATAAGAGTTTTTTTTAATATAAAAAAATCAATGCAAAATAATTTAAGAAATCGGATAAATTTTATAAACAAGTTAAATTCCATTATACCATGGGGATCTAGAGTATTATCTTCAATAGTTAAATAAGGTACGAATTATAATTATACATAAAGAATAAAACAAACTAAAATAAAAATTAGATGGATCTCATACAAATGAGTAAAATGACGTTTGTTCCTTCTTATTGAGTCCATTTTTGGAAATCTTATGAATTAAAAATTTAAATAAATGTAAATAGTAACAAATTATTATTTTAATATTAAATAAATATATATGATAGAACAAAAATGAGAAAAATTAAAGCAATTTAATTTTAATAATTAAAAAAAATTTATATCATGGTAATATAACCAAATTAAAGAAAGCAATTTATAGAAATGAGATAAATTATATTGAAATGGTCTTTTATGGTATGCTATGGAGACTTGAGTGTAGCATCATCGATCATCAAATTGGGTAAAATTGAAACATCTCATAAATTTTCTTGAAAATAAATTTTTAAAAATATAAAATTACAAATTTATTTAAATAGAGCTCTTTGATGTGAGTCCAACATGTTTGTTTCATCTTGACCAGACTTCATTTTGAATTACTGTGAGTTATTAAAGTAAATAAACATTTATAATAATAAATTATTATATTCATATTCATCAAATAAATATTATTTCTAGAATGAGATAAATTGATCCAATATAATATAATCAGATCAATGACATGTAAAGGTCACATCAAAGAGGATTTGGACTTTCATAGTAATACAATCAAATATATAGGAAAGTTGTATTCCAAGATATTACGAAAATCTAACGTAACATTCTCGATCATCATTTTAGTTACAAATAAAAATATCTCATAAAATAGGTAAAACATCAAAAAAATATACTTAAGAAATAATAAAATAAATATTTTATTAGATAGAGTATGTTGAGACAAGACCAACTATATTTGTTACATATTGATGGAGGTTTGTTTATAACAACTATAAATTACTAATATAAATAAGCATAAATAATGGTAAATTATGAACTTAATATTATGAAAACACATATTAAAGCAAAAATTAGGTATGTTGAGGTAATTTTATATAACCAACCAAAGTGTTGTATAGTTCACTTGAGAGGAGATTTAGAGTAAAAATGTAATATAACAAAGTCAAAGTGATAAACTTGTAAAAATAAGATAAATAGTAATATTAATGATAACAAAATATTGTGAAAATCAGAATGTCTTGTAAAATATGCCAACAGCTTAGAAAATAAAATACATTAAATTACTAAAAAATTAATTAGATAGAGCTCAATAAGATGACTACAATAATGTTTTTCATGTCCATTAGACTTTATTTGGAATTATTATGATTTAAAAAATTAAATAGAAACAAAAAATAACAGATTATTAATTTAATATTAAGAAAATTAATATTAATGGAAAATGAGTTAAATTAAAATAATGTAATATAAGCAAATCAAAGAAATGTAAAGGACATATGAGAAACAAATAAGAGTTTTATGATAATATAAACAAATGTAAGCAAAACATTTGCATAAATAAGTTAAATTGTGTGAGAAATTTTAATTCTAAGATGGTGAGAACATCATGTGTAATATCCTTAATCAATAAAACAAGTACAAAATAAAATACCTCATAAATAAATACCAAAAAATTTGAAATTAAGATATTTATAAATTTAAAGATAATATTTAATTATATTGTCCTCATATAAGGGAGTCAAAGGAAATTTATTTCATCTTTATCAAATATTGTTTAGAATTATTTTGAATAACCAAGAAAAATAAGAAAAAATAATAACATAGTATTAGTTAAGTATATCTTATATATATGTTAAGACTAAAATAAGATAAATTGAAGCAAAATAATATAAGAAAATCAAACTATGTAAAGGTCACGAGAGAAAAAATATTGTGTGAATGTAATATAGTTAGGTCAATGTGATACCTTTGAAGAAATCAGAAACAACAAACATGAAAATAATATTTTAATAAGCTATAAAGATCACGTATAACTTCTTTTTTCACCCAATTAAGTACAAATTTAATTATCTTGTAAAGAATGTAAAAAAATCTTTAAAATAATGTAAAAAAAAAGACTTTAATTGGATAAAGCTTATAGAGATGAGTTCAATGACATTTATTTTGTCTCGATCATAGCTCTGTTTGAATTACTGGGAATTCTCAAAATAAGCATAAATAATAATTGATTAATATTCCATATTAAGTAGATAAGTATTAAAGCTAAAGTTAGATAAATTAAGAAAAATGTAATATGGACAAATGAATAATATTCAAAGGTCCCATAGTATTTGATTAAGAGTTGCATAGTAATATATCCAAATCATAGCAAAAAGTTTGAGGACTTAGATAAATTATATGAGAATATCACTTTGAAAGATAAAAAAAGATTGAGCATAACAGTCATTTATTATCAAATTAGAAGAAAATTGAAATATCTTGTAAAGAATGACAAAAGTTACTCAATTGAATGATAAAATATATTTAAATAAATAATATTTAAGTACATAAACTTTTATGAGATGAGTCCAACGACATTAGTTCCATGTTAATCAAGCCTAATTTGGAATAATTTTGATTAAATAACTTAAATAGGCAAAAATAATCACAAATTATGATTTGAATAAATTTTTTTTATATTATTATAAAAATTAGATAAATTCAAGCAATATAACAAATCCAAATAAGAGAAATGTAAATTTCACATTATAGGATTTTTTAGTAACATAATGTTCTAAACAAATAAAAACAAAATTATTAAAAAAATGAGATGACTTATTTAAGAAATGTGTATTCCAAGATACTAAAGATATGGAGAGTAATATCCTAAATTACCTGATAAGGTATAGATAAAAGTTCTTTATAATGCATGCTAAAGCCTTAGAAAAGAACTTATTTAAAAATATAAAATGAATAGTAAAATTTAATAGAGCTCATCAAGAATAGTCAAGTGACATTTGTTTCATCTTCATAAGGCCACATTTGGAATTACTATGAATTATCAAATTAAATAAGCTTGAGTAAAAATAAATTATTATTTTAACATTAAGAATATATATATATTAAAGCTAAAATTAGTTTATTTGAAAGAATGTAATCTAACTAAATCATAGTGAAGTAAAGGTACAAAAAGAGGACTATTAGTGTTTCCTAGAAATATAACTAATTAAAGGGATAAACTCTAAGAAATGACATTGTCTTTGAAATTTGAATTCCAATCTACTATGATGGTCGACTATAAAAACAATGAACATCAAATAATATGTGAGTCATAATATCTAATAAAGAATATTTCAACTATAAAAAGCGAAACCAATTTAAAAAATGAATATTTAATTTTAAAAATCTTCTCAAGACTATTCAACGACATTTTTCTAACCTCGATTCAACCTAATTTTGAATAATTATGAATTACCAAAATGAAACAATCATAAATAATAAAAAGTTATTACCTTAATATTGAACAAAAACATATTAACTAATGTAAAGTTCACACGCGACGAAATGTCAAGTTAATAAGTAATGTGACAAAATCACAGTGGACAAATCGAAGATATGAAATATATTCTTCAAAAATGTTGCATTCTGAGAAAACTTAAAAGATTTAGTGTAACATCGTTGATTATCAAATCAGAAACAAATCAAACCACTTTGAAAAGCTTGTCAAACTTTGGAAAATAAAATATTTTGAGATATAAAATGAATGTTGACCAAGATAATGCACATAGAGATGAGTCTAATTATGGGTTTTTGTCTCCATCGAACCTTCTATAGAATTATTGAATATAAAAAGTTAATTAAAAAAATAATAAATTATTATTTCAATATTAATTAAATATATTCTAAAGTCATAAATAATACAAACATAAGCATTCTAATAACGAAATCAAAGTGATGTAAATGCCACATGAGACCAAATTTATAATTTCATGGTGATATAACCAAATTAAAGGAAAAAATTTAATCAAATGAAATAAATTGTGTGAAAAGTTAAATTCCATCATACTAAGAAGAGTGAGTGTAACATCCTGCATCACTAAATAAACTACAAATAGAAATGTCTTATAAAGTATGCCAATGTCAAAGGAAAAAATATTTAAAATACTAATAATAAATATTTATATTTTATATAGCTCATCTTATTGAGTCAAACGATATTTGTTTTCATCTCAATTGCACCTTGTTTCGAATTGCTACAAATTACAAAAATAAGAAAGCATATATAGTAACAAATTATTTTTTTAATATTTTGTAAATACATAATAAAACTAAAATGAGATAAATTATGAGAATTTAAAATACTCAATTTAAAGTGATGTAATGGTCAAGAGAAGAATTGGGGTTTCATTGTAATATAACCAAGTGAAAGAAAAATGTTATTAGAAATGTGAAAAATATTATGAAAAAGCTATATTGTGGAACACTATGGAGGAGTTTGGTACCATGGATCATCAAATTAGGTAAGAATATGATGCCTCAAAAAGAAAATATTTAAAAATAGAATTAAATATTTAATTAGATAGTGATGCACGACCTGAGTCTAACAACGTTTGTTATGATTCGAATACAACCTATTTTGAATTACAACAAATTTACAAACTAAATAAGCTATAAATAATAGAAAATTATTACTTTAATACTAGTTAAATAAATATTAAGGCTAAGATGTGATAAGTTAAGGTAATTAATATAGACAAATCAAACACATGTAAAGGTCACGTGAGAGTAGATATTTTGTTACATAGTAATATAACCATATTAAAATAAAAAATTTAAAGAAATAAAATAAATTGTTTATAAAAGTTATATTTTAAGATAATAAGGTGATCAACTGTAATATCCTTAATTATCAAATGATGTATGAATCAAAATATCATGTAAAGCTTACATATAAAACTTATCAAACATATTTGAAAACATTAAAAATGTTTGTTTTGTTTTGACAACACTTCACTTTCAATTACAATGAAGTATGAATGTAATCAAGAATAAAAAATAAAAAACTAATATTTTAGTACTTAATTAATAAATATTGTAGCTAAAATAAAATGAAAAGAAGCAATGTAATATAACCAAATATAATACATTAAATTGTCACACAAAAAAATGATTTATAGTAACACTATAATATAATGAAATAAATGCAAGGATATCAAGTGCAATATAATTAATTGTTAAATCATTCATATATCAAAATACCTTACAAAGTATGCCAAAAGTTAATAAAAATGTTAACAAATATAAAAATAAATACTTAATTAAATAGAGTACATCAAGGCAAGTCCAACTCATTTGTTTTTTCTTAATCAAAAATCATTTTGAATAATAATGAATTACCAAATAAAATACAAATAAATAAATCTAAGTTATTATTTTAATAATATGCAAATATACATTAAAGCTAAAAAGAGATATATTCAAGTAATTTAATAAATTAAATCAAATTGAAGTGGAGAAATGAGAAGAGATTTAGAGTTAATATATAATATAGCTAAATTAAAAAAAATTAAAACAGAAGGAAAATTACATCGAAAGTGGCATTACAAAAATAACTTATTCATTGCATAAAGCTCATTGAAATAGTCTAACAACTTTTGTTTCCTCTTATTTATACCTCGTTTGGAATAACTACAAATTATAAAAGTAAATATGCAATAAGTGTAATAAATTTATTTTTTTAATTTCAAGAAAATATAAGTTAAAAAAAAATAAAGAAATTCAAAATAATTTGATATGGCCAAATCATTACAATTTAAACTTCACTTGAATGGAAATTTATAGATCCATAATTATATAACTAAACCAAGTATGATATCTTCAAGAATGCCAAAATTCTAAAAAAGAAGATATTCAAAAATATATAAATGAGGTTTTGATTATATAGATCATCAAGAAGAGTTAAATGTCATTTGTTTCTTGTTAATTTGAGCTTGTTGGAATTACTATATATTGCCAAACGATACAAGTATAAATAAAAAAATTGTTATTTTAACATTAAGTGATTATATATTAATTTGAAATAAGATTAATTAGAATAATGTACATATATCAAATCAAAGCAATTTATAGGGCACATTAGAGGAGAACTTTTATTTCATTATAATATGACAAAGCTTAAGAGAATTTATAGGAAATGAGAAATATTTTATAAGAAAGTTGTATTCAAAGATACAAAAAAGGCCAAGTATGGCTTCCTCAATTGATAAATTAGGTACATGTCAAAATGTTTTGTCAATCCTATCAAGTTTCTATTAAAAATATTTAAAAATGAAAAAATAATTATTTAATTAGATAGAGCTAGTTGAGACGTGTGTAATGATTTTTGATATCTCCGATCAAACATCTTTTGGAATTACTATGAATTACAAAAGTAATAAATAATAATAATAAATTAATTTTCTATTATTAAATAAATAAATATTAAAACTAAAATTAGATAAATTGAAGTAATGTTATATAACGAAATGAAGTACGTGTAAAATATAAGTGTATGTTTTTTTTTACATAGTAATAAAACCAAATCACAATGAAACATTTCAAATAAGGAGATAAATTGCACAATAATGTTTCACTCATTTTTACTAAGAAGATCAAGCGCAACATCTTATATCTTCAAAAGACATAAGAGTTGAGTCCAACGTTTTTTGCCTCATCTGGATCAAACCTCTTTCGGAATAACACTAAATTACTTAGGTAAATAAGGAGATATAATCATAAATTATTATTTTTATATTACTCAAATATATAGTAAAAGTTAAATAGATAAATTTAGGTAATGTAATATAGTAAAATAAAAATGATGTAAAGATCTCATAAGTGAAGAATTAGAGTTTCATTGTATTATGTTGAAATTTAAGTGAAAAAGTGGAGGAAATGAGATAAATTGTGTGAGAATACTACATTCTAAGGTGTTTAGGAGATCGTGTGTATCTTCCTTGATTAAAATATTATGTGTGTTGAAGTGTATCCTAAACTCTCCAAAAATCATAGAAAATAAAATAAATATTTAATTGGATGGAGCCTATCATAACTAGTCCAGTGATGTTTATTTCTTTTAATCAAAACATATTCAAAACTAGTACAAATTACCGTTGTAAATAATCATAAATAATAACAGAATATTAT
Source organism: Vanilla planifolia (assembly GCA_023846275.1). Classification (NCBI taxonomy): domain Eukaryota; kingdom Viridiplantae; phylum Streptophyta; class Magnoliopsida; order Asparagales; family Orchidaceae; genus Vanilla; species Vanilla planifolia. The sequence continues at coordinate 379,670 of JAIUJO010000332.1, forward strand.
TTCAATTATATATATAAGCTAAAATTAGATAAATCAATGTAACATAGTTTTAAAAAACAATGGTATGTTAAGATCACATGATAAAAGATTTAAAGTTTCATAGCATTATAACTAAAATAAAGGTAAAAAAAATAGAAACAATTTTATAAATTATAAGCATAAGTTACAATTTTATATCATGAAAATTAAATTTGAGAGTGCTCGTCGAGATGTGTCCAACAATGTTTGTTTTATCTCAATCAGACTTCATTTAGAATTACTACAAATTACAAAAATAAATTAGCATAAATAAAAATAAATTACTATTCTAAGATTAATTAAATGTATAATGATGCTTAAATGAGATAAATTAAAAAATAAAAAAATAAACAAATCAAAGTGTATATAGGTCACATGAGCGAAGAATTTGCATTTCATTATAATAAACAAAATCAAAGTAAAAAACTTGAAAAATACGATAAATTAAATAGAAAACTTGCATTCTAAGATACTAAAAATATTGAATTTAACAACATCGGTCATCAAATTATTTTTAATGGAAATGTCCTATAAAGCATGTAAAAAATATTTTAAAAAATAGATATTCCATTTCTTTGTCTTTTGAAGTTAGTCCAATGACATCTATTTCATCTCAATTGGGCCTCATTAAAAATTAATATGAATTAAAAAAATATGTAAGCATAAGCAACTAAAAATTCTTATTTTCATATTAAGTAAACATGTAAAAATTTAAAATATGATAAATTAAAGCAATGTAATTTAAACAAATCAAACTTATACAAGTGTCACAAGGGAGGAAAATTATAGTTTTATTGTAATATAACTAAATCAAAGAGAAATAATAACAAAAAAACAAGATAAATTGTGTGGAAAAGTTTTATCCCAAGAAACTAATGAGATCAAGTATAGTATTCTCAATAGTTAGATCAGCTAAGAATTGAAATGTCTCATAAAACATATTAGAACCCTTGAAAAAAAAATTTAAAAAATAAAATTGTATATTCAATTGGATAAAAATCATCAAGATGAGTTAAAATATTTGTTTTATCTTAATACACACTCATTTTGAATTTTTCAAATTACAAAAATAAATAAACATAAATAATATCACTACATTATTTTAATATTAAGTAAATATATATTAAAGTTAAAATAAGTAAATTGAAGAAATATAATCCAACCAAATGAAACTGATGTAAATGTTAAATGATAGGAGATTTAGAGTTTCATATTAATTTGACTAAATTGAGGGGAAAATTTTAAAAAAATATGATAAATTGTGTCAAAAAATTACATACTAAGATACCATAGAGATCTTGTGTAACACCCATGATTATCAAATTAGGCATAAATAAAAATGATTCTTAAACTATGCCAAAATGCTAGAAAAAAAATAAAAAAGTATAAAAATGAATTTTTAGTTGGATATAGTGCATTAAGAAATACTAAAAATTAGTAAATATGCATGAATAATTAAAAATTCTTAAGTGAATATATGTTGAAGCTAAACTAGAAAAATTGAAGCATTATAATATAATGAAATCAATTTTATTTAAAGGTTACATGAGATGTAATTTAAAGGTCTCTCAATCTTGAAATTAAGTATGAATCAATGTGTCTCATAAAATATGCCATGATATTAGAAAATAAAATCTTTTAAAATAATTAAAAAGAATATTTAAATGGATAGAGCTCATTAAGACAAGTCCAATAGCATTTGTGTCATCTTAATAGGGCCTTACTTAGAATAAGTATGTATTACAAAAATAAATAAGAATCAATAATTATAAATTATTTTCTTAATTTTAAGTAAATTTGTACTAAAGTTGAAATAAGATAAATTGAAGAAATGTAACATGATCAAATCAAGGAAATATAAAGGTAACATTATTAAAGATTTTGTGTTTGTTGTAATGCAACAAAATCAAAGCAACATATTTCTTCTGCAGGCCAAGCTAAATCTAGACATTAGATCTTGATTCTCATCTAACAGACTAGATCAATTTCATTTTTATAAAGGTGTTAATTCGATTCCATACGACTGATCTCTTAATTTTTGCAATCTAACGGTCTGAGACCATTCAGATGGACTAATAACTATGCAACAAATTTTTTAGACATTTTTTCAAGCCGTTGGAGAGTTATTATTTGTTTATTTCACTATTAAAAGATTACAAAAGTTGCAAAAATTATAATGGCTAAATTGGGTGTTTGGTAAGTGGTTTTAGCTTTTACTAAATTCCATATAAATAAAAGATTTTTATACGAAAATAAGAATAAAAATTTTTATGTGATCCTAAGAAAAAATATTAAAGCCATTAGTCACTCGTTTCTCTCTTTGTTTTCATAAACTATTTAGCTATTTACTCGTTAAACTCCTGAAATTCTTTTCATTCTAAAATCAGCAAATTTATTAATTTTCTTGATATTTAATTCACTTAATTAAAATACTTGTTCCTTTTTAATTTTTTTATAAAGCATAAAATTTTTGTTGTATTGATTTAGATTTTATGTCACCCAATATTTTTCTTTTTTTTCATTTTTATTTTTTTTATGGATGTAGTAGCCTATTCCATTTATTTCATTATAAGACCATTGTAGCATTTCTCATTTGTCTCTTTGTTGTGAGTGCTTAGCAAACTTGTATACTTGTAGAAGGCTTAAATTGTGTAGCATTTGCTAGTTTTATCATAGACTAGATGTAGGCTTGTTTTATAAGTCGAATCACCTAAAAATTTATTATTTATATTTTTAATTACTCTTGATTTTTCTATTACACAAGTTTTACAAAACCTAATATGTTTTTAAAATAAAATGAAAACTTATAGAAAATCACATTTACATATTTGTTAAACTAATTGTTATAAATATTATATGGAAATATCTTGTAATAAATCAAACTTTGATTGAAATCAATTCTCCTTTCATAGTAAATCCCACTTCAAAAATCTTATTTAAAATTAATTTTCTTTCACAAGAAAAAGGTGTGTTATGAAAAATATGTGCAACACGAGGAGTTCTCAAGAGGTGACCCATCCTAATAGTACTATAACCCAACCATGCTTAACGTTTGAGTTTTAATAGGATTGAGTGCTATAATGCTTGTGTGGTCACAATTACATGCTAAAGAAAAAAATCATGTTTATGTGATTATTGTTTTGAAAATAATGAATCATTTTGAAAAGATTTTAAATTAACAAATAAATAAACTTTTAAAATTTTTTATATCCTTATTATGTCTATCATACTATATTGTATTATTAATATAATATTTATATAAAATAAATAAAAAATTTAAATAATAGACATTAATACATATGGATTTCTTCAATTATATTATAATTCCTAGAAATAAAAAGTTCAATTACTTAATAAATATAAATAATAAAATATAAATTTATCATAAATGTTGTACATTAGAATAAGAAAAATGAGAAAATTTTGTTTAGTATTGATAATTGATTTGTATAAAAAGAGATAATAAAGATGAAGTTAATTATTCTTTTAGAGAGAGAGAATGCCACAGATTGATAAGAGAAAAATAGAGAAGAAAATAATAATAAAGAAATATGAGAGATCATTGAATAAAGAGGAAAAAAAAGAGGGAATATAGAAAAGTTTGAAAAAGTAAATAAAAAATAAAAGAGAAAGAATTGAGAAAGTGAAAAAAAGATATTGGTGAGAGAAAAAGGCCAAGAAAAATATCATGATATTGGAACTAAATAGAGAAGACAATTAATTTTTTGAAGACAAAAAGAAAAGAGAGAACATAACAGAAATAAAGATAATAAATAAAAAAATTTAGGAAAGACAAATGACAAAAAAGAGACGGATAGTAGGGAGAGGTCAATAAGAGTGTAATGAGGTAAAAAACAAAAAGACAAATAATAGAATTGAGATGAAAGTGAGAGAATTAAGAGACATTGAAATGAAGAGGAAAAAGTGAGAAAAAATTAAATAAAAATAAAACCTTAAAAATTAAAATTATATAAAATATTTTAGGTTTATTATTATTATGAAATATTATAAATATTTTAAGTATATTTTGAAATTTTATTTAAATTTTTTTTATCATAATTAAAATTTAAAATTTTAATTAAAAAATAAATTATTATAATTATTTCAAAATATTGTTATTATATGATAATATTGAGTGATAGAAGAGAGAGATGCCAAAAAGAATATAAGGACACAGAGAATAAAGAGATAAATGAGAGAATAATAATAAAAAAAGAGGCAAGAGAATATGTTAGACATTAAAAATTAAGGGAAAAAAAGACAAAAATGATTTAATAAAAGTGAAATTAAAATAATTAAAATTATAATATTTATTAAAATTTAAAAAAATTACATATAACATTTTTAATTTTAAAATATAAAACTATTTTATGTTTATTATTATTTCATAATATTATAAATATTTAAAGAATATGCATTCAAAATAAAAAATATCATAGTTGTGTAATTATTTTTTTCATGGTAATGATTCATTTCCAAAATTTCCTAAATTATCATGCCTTACACTTTTAATAAAATTTATGCATGTTAAATGTATATTATAATATAATTACTTTAGTTAAATAAAACTAATAAATCATTACATAAAGCATAATTTTAGAGAAAATAGACAACTCTAAATGAAAATTTCTTTTATTGAGTTACCTTTCTTATAAATTAAAAATTAAAATAGGTAATATTTATTTATAATACAAAATATATTTGTCAAATATAGTATACATTAAACTATGCAACATGAGAAATTTTTTAAAATTTATTAGTTGATAGGTTGAAAAAAGATACAAGATATAGAGATGATTATCCTGTAAGAGAGAAAATCATGGATCTATAAAATTAAAAGAAAGGGAAGGTAATAATTGAGATAGATGAGAGATGATTTAATAAAGAAGAAAATAAACAGAGAACATAAATAAGATAAAGAGAATAAATAAATGTTTGAGATAGAGAACAATGAGAAAATAGAGAATGATAAAGAAGTGAGAGAGGCCATGAATAATATAAGGGGATAGAGAACAAAGAAAAAAAAATAATGAGAGAGGAGAAGGAAGTGAAAGAAATTGTTAAAGAGAAATATGTGAGAAAAAAATTTAATAAAAATATAGCAAACAAAAACCTGTTGACATTGTCAACAACAATGGTTCATTAGAAAGTATTTCTGAAAAATAGTTGCATACATAATTAATTCCAAATATTATAATTTTCAATTAAGAAATCGAAAACGGCTCCATAAATCAAGCAAAAAAAAGTAAATCACTTGTTAGTTACTCCTATGATGAATTTGGCCAACAAAGACAATACTAGCCAACTAAATTTATTGGACATCTACAGCAACAACTAGCAGAAGAAAGTAATCCGAGTAGTTACGAAAAATACCAGTGACAAGAAATGAACATTGCTGGCGAGAAATGTTGGACAAAACAGTCAAAACTATTCTTCACGATGAATTTCTGAAAAGCAAGTTTAACAAGCACAGTCTGATTGCGCAACTTCAAGACTGAAAGATCAATGCCTTACTAGATCTTTCAATCTGCAAATACTTTTAGCCATGTGATCACCAAAGACAACATGAGAACTGCTAGAGAAATATATCAACAACATTCACACCGCGATTATGATAATACTTATAAGAAGCAACAAATATTGCTGGTGAGTAACGTGGCACAAAAACATATTCTTTTTTGCACAACAAATTTTTTAATTATGGGATTAAGAAGCACCGTTGGGTCGAGCAATTCGTGATCAAACATTCAATGCTAGATTCCATCATTTAATCTACAATTTCTTTCAATTGCCCAATCACGCCATGTTGCTATCTCACTGTCCGCATGTCTTTCGTGAACCGAGCTAAATGTTGCCATTAAATGGTGATTATCATCTAATGGACCAGATCAATTTTAGTTTAACAAAGGCACAGATTCAAATGCATACATCTGATCGCTCAATTTTTGTGATCTAACGGTCCAAGAGTGTTCAGATCAATTGGCTATTGTGCAACGACGATTTTGGCCATTTTTTGATCCTTTGGAGAGTTATTTATTTGTTTTTCTCCTAATTAAAATATTGTAAGAAGTACAAAATTCTAACCTCTAATTTGTGTATTTGGTAAGTGCTTGTAACATTTACAAACTGTTTATGAATAGAATCCTTTTGAACAAAAATAAGAATAAAAAATTTTATAAGATCGTAAGAAATAATATTGAAGCAGTCAGCCTCTCATTTTTCTTGTCATTTTCATTATATTTAATTCACTTAATTAAGATACTTATGCCACTTTTTTGGTTTCATGAGGCATAAGATTTTGCTCATACTGATTTAGATTTTATGTCGCTCAATGTTTCCTTTTTTCTAATTTATTTTCCATTTATTTCATTGAAAGACTGTAGTAATCCATCTCATTTATCTTTTTGTGGTGAGTGCTTAGCCAACCCGCTTATCGACAAAATGCTTATGTTGTGTTGCGTTTGCTAGTGTTTTCATAGGGTAGGCGTAGGCTTGTTTTAAAACTGAACCACCAAAAAATTGAATGTTTACATTTTTAATTAATGGTGATTTTACAATTATACAACTTTCGTAAAACTTAATATCTTTTTAAAATAAAATGAAAATTTATAGAAAATCAATTTTATATATTTGTTATACTTTATTAAAAATTACTGTAGTTCTTTTATGAAAATATTTTGTAATAAGTCAAACTTTGATTCATAGTAATTCATCTCATACTTGCTAAACCTCACTTCAAACATCTTATTAAAATTAATTGTCTTTCATGAGAAAATAGAGTGTTATAAAAAAATATGTACAACACAAGCACTGGTCAAGATGAGACACTCCCAATAGTACTTTAACATAATCATGCTTAAATAATGAGTTTTAATGGGTTTGAGTGCTATAATGCTAGTGTGCTCACAAATACATGTTAAAGATAAAAAATTGTAGTTTTGTGTTGAATCATTTTAAACCATTTTAAATTAACAAGTAAATGTAGTTTTAAAAATTTTCATATGCTTACTATGTCTATCATACTATGTTATAAAATTAATATATTACTGATAAAAAATATATGAGAACTTTAAATAAATTATTATTTTTGATAATGTTGACATTAACACATATGAATTTTTTCTATTATATTATCATTTTTACAATTAAAAAATTATATTTGTTAATAAATATAAATAATGAACTATATATTTATAATAAATATTATATATACATTTTTTAAATATTGATAATTAATGAGTAGAAAAAAATAATTAAGTTGAAGATAATAATTCTTTTAGAGATAAAGAAAGTCACAGATTGACATGAGCAAAATAGAGAACAAAATAATAATAAAAAGAGATGAGAGACGATTGAATAAAGACGAAATAAAAAGATAGAACATAGAAAAGACTAAAAGAATAAATAAAAAATTTAAGAGAAAGAAATAAGAAAGTAAAAAGGGATGGTGGTGAGAGAAAGAGGCTAAGAATAATTTTAAGATATAGAGAACAAAGAGAAAAATAAGGTAATAATAATAGGAGAGACAAAATTGAGAAAGAATTTGAGGAATATTGAGATAAAGAAAAAGTGAGAAAAATAGTTAAATAAAAGTTAAATCTAAATAATTAAACTTATAGCATTTATAAAATATAATAAGCAATCATATATAATGCATAATAATATTAAATTATAAGAAAAAATTTTAGTTTTATTACTTTTTTAGAAAATTACAAATATTTTAAATATTTTTTCGATTACTAAAATATTATTTTAAAGTCTGATATTCTATAATATAATATTTTTTATATTTAAAAATTCATCATGAAACATATATATAGTACTACAAAAATAAATTAATTTGACTTTATTGTAATTAACGAAAATGTTTTGCTCAATAATAAACTAAATTAAAGTTAATTTTTTATATCATATGACATGTCATATTTATTATTTATTAAATTAACAATAATATTATAAATTTACCTATATAAATTGATTACAAAATATAATTTTAAATTATCACTTAAAATAGTTTAAGTTTTTATATTATAATATTATAAAAATTAATTGTTATTTATTAAAAAATGAATGTTACAAGTAATGGGCAACACTAGAACTTTTAAGTGGTCACCTATCCAGGCACTACGCTTGCTTAAATGTGCTTAATGTTAGAGTGCTAATGATGTTAGGTGTTATAATAATTGTGTGGTTACACATACATGCAAAAGATAAATTATCAAAGTTGTGTGATTATTTTTTTGAAGTTTTTACACCATTTTTAAATTTTTTTAAATTATTAAGCTTATAAACATTTAAATAAAATTTATACTTTTTATATATATTACAATATTTTATTATATTAACATTTTATTTATATGAAATAAATAAATAAAAACTTGAATTATCATTTTTTATAACATTGACCCAAATACTTAATAATTTTTTATATTATATTATAATTCCTATAAAGATAAAATTAAATTAAATAGTAAATATAAAAAATAAAATTTATATTTATAAAAAATATTTTAGATTAGAATATGTCATAGAAAAGATCTCTTAAATATTAATAATTGATCAGCTAAAAAGGTGATAACAGAGATGGAGATAACTATTTTACAAAAGAAAGAAAGTCACGAATTAGAAAAAAAAAATAAATACAAAAATAATAATGGAGAGAGATGAGAGATGATTTATTGAAGAGAAAAAAAGAGAGAACATATAAGAGATAGAGATAATAAATAAAAAAAATTTAAGAAAGAAATAACAAAGAAGAGATAGATAGTAGAAAGATGCCAATAAGAATATAATGAGAAAAAAATGAGAAGAAAAATAATTGAATGATAATAGATGAGAGAAGAAAGTGAAAGAATTTAAGAGACATTAAAATAAAGAGAAAAACTTGAGAAAAAAATAAATAAAATTAAAAGCTTAATAATTAAAACTATTATATTTATTTAATATTACTAGTTAATCATATATAATATTTGAAAAGAGAAAGATAAAAACATTTTTTGGTCTATTATTATTAAGGAATATTATATATATTTAAAAAACATTTTAACAATTTATTTAATTTTTAGTTTTTTTAAAATTAAAATTAAAATTTATTTAAATAATAAGTATTATAATTATTTTAATATGTTATCTTTATATGATGTAATAAAGATATTAAAAAATAAATAACATTTAACACTAATTATTTAATTTAACATTTATTTTTATATAATGTAATATTAATATATTTAAAAAATTTTATACATAATAACATATATACTATTATAAATATATATTAAGTCTAATTTATTATATTTTATTTAAGTTTTTTCAACAATATTAAACTATATTAAAATTAGCATTTTATTATATCCTTTGATGTGTCATAACTTTTATTACCTGAAATTTATAAAACATTTATTAAGTTTTTATTAATAATTAATTACAAAAGGTGTATTCATAAATAATAATTTATATTAATTTAATTTTTTAAATTTAACATGGTTTTAAAATGAATTATCAATCCTTAAAAGAATGAACGCTATAAAAGAATATGTAATAATGCTCCCAAGAGGCTAACGATCCCAAACTACTCACCCAAGGAGGCATAAGAGTAGAAGTACTAATAAGATCTAGTGCTATAATGCTAATGTGGTCACATATGTACAAAAAGAAAAAAATAAACATAATTATGTTTTCTTAGTTTTAAAAATAATTAATCATGATGTATTGTTATAATAATAATACTTTATTTATATAAAATTAATAAATAATTAATTTTTTTTATCACATAGATCTTAATAAATTAGATTTTCTTTTATTAGATTTGATTCTTATAATTTAAAAATTAAATTTAATAAATATATAAATATAAAAAATATATATTTCAAATATATTATATATTAAATATTGATATACAAGAGATTTCTTAAAATTTTTTAAATAATGTTCTTAAAAGGAAATAATACATATAAAGATGACTATTTAAAAAAAAGAAAACTTTATAGGTTGATAAGAGCAAGATAAAGAGAAAACTAATATATAGAGATATGAGACAATTTAATAAAAAGGAAATAAAAAGTTGGAATATAAAAGAGATAGAGAGAATAAATAAATAAATAAATGAGAGAGAAATGACAAAGTATAAAGTGATAGAGGAGAGAGACAAAAAGAATACAAGGACAAATAAGACAATGATGATAAAAGAGAGAAGTACGAAAGAGAATATGTTAGACATTAAGATAAAGAGAAAAAAGTGATAAAAAAGAATTCTTAAAAGTTAAAGTTAAATAATTAACTTATTATATTTGTTAAAAATAAAAAATTAATTAGATATATCATTTATTTATTTTATAATATAAAACTATTTCATATTTATTATTATTTTATAATATTATAAATATTTAAAGAATATTTTAATTATTAATTTAATATAAATTTATTCATACTTTTAAAAATTATATAAATAATTAATAATATAATTATCCTCATATATTATCTTTATTTTAAATAATATAGATCAAAATATAAAGAATATTTAAGATTAAAGAAATAATTTTAGATTTCTGATCATATATAACATAATGTTACTTTATTTAAAATCTCGATATACATAATATATATACTATTTTAAACCTAAATTAATTATAATTTCTTTTACTTAATATATTTTATTTTATGTATTAAACCAATTTAAAGTTATTTTTTTATTATATCATGTGATAGGTCGCATTTATTGTTATATAAAATTGATAATAATGTTATAAAGTTATTATTAAATATTGAAAACTAAAATGATAATTATAAACTATCGTTTTTAATAATTTATTTTTTAACATCGACATGCTATTAAAATTAATTATCACTCATTAAAAAATAAATGCTTTGAAAAAATATGTGCAACATGAAGCCTTCTCGAGATGCCACCTATCCCAATAGTACTCTTGCCTAAGAATGCTTAACTTTGGAGCTCTAATTAGATCTACCACTATAATGTTTGTGTGGTCACACATGCATGCAAAAGAAATTGTCGTAATTATGTGATTGTCGTCCTGATGATAATGAATCGTTTCTAAAATAATTTAAATTATCAAGTATATTTATTATTTTAAAAAAATATTCTTATTATATATGTGATAACATATTATAATATCAATATTTTATTATGTATAATTAATAAAAAATAATTACATAAACTATTGCATTCAAAATTCATGAAATTAATACATAAGATTTTCCTTCAATAAGTTTCATTCTTAAAAAAAATAAATTATATAAAAATATAAATAATAAAATATTTAATAATTATTAACATTATATATTAAACTATGTTTTATGTGATATTTCATACATATTATTATATTATGTACAGAAATAAAGGTAATGAGGAAAGAAATAATTATTCCATAAGAGAAAAGTTACAAATTAATAAGAATAAAATAAAGACAAAAATAATAAGAGGGGTGAATGAGAGATTATTTCACAAATAAGAGTTCAAAAAAAGGTAGAAGAGATTAAGGGAAAAAATAAAATGGTGGACGAGAGAGAACGAGAAATTAAGGAAGAATAAAAGAGAGAGAGAGGTGAAGAAAAATATTAGGATATAGATAATGAAGAGAGAAAAATGGGAATGATAATAGAGAGAAAAAGTGGAGAAAAAAGTTAGAGAAATAATTAAATAAAAGTTAAATCTTAATAAGAAAACTTATAATATTTAAAAAATATAAAAAATTAATCTTATAAACTATTTAATAATAATAAAAAATATTTGAGATTTATAATATCTTTAGAATGTTAAAAAATATTCACAAAAATATTTTAACTATTAATTTAATATTATTTTTTTATCTATAATATTCTATAATATAACATTTTTATATTTAAGAAATTAAATACACATCAAATACATGCTATTATTAACAAAAATTAATTCTAATTTATTATAATCGATATAAGTTATTTTTCTAAATATTTTAAAAAAATTAAAGTAATTATTTTATTATATCAAATGATGTTTTATATTTATTATATTTAAAACATGTTAATAACTTTTTAAATTTATTTTTAAATTTTTTTTTTAAAAAATTTATTTTTATAAGTGTAATTATGAACTATCATTTATAGTATTTTTGCTACTTTTTAATGTTATAAAAATTAATCGTCATTCGTTAAAAAAAGAATGCCATGAAAAAAATGTGCAACACTAGGACCATTAAAAGGGCCACCCTTCACAAAAATACTCTCACCTAAGCATACTTTGATGTTCTAATAAGGCACAAAGCTAAATTGTTCGTGTGATCGAACATGTATTCAAAATTCTAGATATCGTAGCTGTGTTATTTTTTTATATATGGCAATGAACTATTTCCAAAATTTTTTAAATTATCATGCCTAAAATTTATGCATGTTACATGTCATAATATATTATAATATAATTATTTTATTTAAATAAAATTAGTAAATAGGGACGTATAATTTTCAAAAAAGTTGCCAACTCTAACTAAAAGTTTCTCTTATTATGTTACATTTTTTATAAATAAAAATTAATTAACAAAATAAAAATTTATAATAAAATATATATTGGTCAAATATATTGTATATTAAACTATACTATACAAGAGATTTCTTAAATAATATTAATTGATGGGCTAAAAAAATATTAGAGTAAGACAGAAAACCATGGATTGATAAAATCAAAATCAAGAGAAAGAAATATTTGAAAAAGAAATGAAAAGAGAGTACATAAGAAAAGATAAAAAGAATAAATAAATTTGAGAAATAAAGAAAAATGAGAAAGTAAAGAAAGATATGAAAGTGAGAGAGGCCATGAATAATATAAAGAGATGGAGAATAAAAAAAAATAAAAAATAATAATAACAGAGAAAAGAAAGTGAGAAAATTGTTCAAGAGAAATAATTGAGAAAAAATTTTAAAAAAAATTTACCAAAAAAACCCCTTACCACAGGGAACCACAAAGGTACATTTGAAATTACTTTTGAAAAAAGTTGCATAAATAATTAAATCCAAACATTCCAATTTTTAATCGAGAAACTGATAATGGCTATGTAAATCCAACAAAATAAAAGCAAATTGCCCATTAGTTACTCCGATAATTAATTAGCCAACAAAGCAAATGCTAGCCAACTAAATTAATCAGACATTTACAGTGACAACTAGTGAAATAAATTGATAAGAGTGGTTATGAAAATACTATAACGAGAACTGACAATGCTGGTGAGCAATGAGATACAAAAAATGCAAAAATTTTTGCAAGGCAAATTTTTGAATTGCGGGTTTAAGAAGCATCCGATCGTGCAACTTCGCGAACAAAAAATCAATGTCGTACTCTATCTTCCAGTATACAAATTCTTTCAATCGTGTGATCACAAAAGGAAACATGCAATGGCCAGAAAAATAAATCAATTGCATGAGAACCATGGTTACAAAAATACTTATATGGAGGAACGAACAATCCTCATGATCAATGTTTGACAAAACACTCAAAACTATTCTGCACGATGAATTTTCAAACAGCAGGTTTAACAAGAACTGTCTGGTCACGTAACTTCATGACTAAAAGATCAACGCCTCACTTGATCTTTCAATCCGAAAATCCTTTTAGCCATTTGATCGTGAAAGCCAACTTGACAACAGCTAGAGAAATACATCAACAGTATGTGGCTGTGGTTACGACAATACTTATAAGAAGCAACTAATAGTGCTGGTGAGCAATGTGGCACAAAAAAAAATTTTTCTACACCATAAATTTCCAGATTACAGGATTAAGAAGTATCACACAATCGCACAACATCGTGATTAAGAATATTTGATTAAGATGAAACAAATATTATCGGACTCATCTTAATGAGCTACATCCAATTAATTATTCCTATAATTTTAATAAGACATTTTCATTTGTACTCGATTTGCATATGAAGGGTGTTACACACAATCTACTAAATATCTTAGAGTGTAACTATGTCATACAATTTATCTCGGTTCTTCAAAATATATATTTTTATTTGAATTTATTACTATGAAACTCCTATGACCCTCTTTGTGAATTTGCATCACTTAGATTTGATTGTATTACACTACTTCAAACTATCTTATTCTAATTTAACAAAATTAAATTAACACTAAAAAATAATTTATTTTTGTTTATGTTTATTTAAATAGATAATTCATTATAGTTTTGAATGAGGTCAGATCAAGAAAAAAATGAATGTCATTGAGTTCTTCTAGAAAATTTTTAATAGATTAAATATTCCTTTCTATATTTTTAATATTTTATTCTTAATTATTTTGGCATGTTTTACAAGATATTTTGATTCGTTCTTGATTTGAGGTTGAGGATGTTATAGTCAAGCTCCTAAACATCTTGAATTAAAACATTTTTGTATAATTTCTCATTTCTTCAAAATTTTTACTTTAATTTATGTTATATTACAATGCAACTTTAAATCTCCTCTTGTGTGACTTTTTTATTACTATGAGTTAGTGATAATATATTTCTTTATTTTATCTTATTTCAACTTTAATATATGTTTTATTTATAATAAAATAAATATTTTTTATTATTTATGCTTTTTTTCTTTTGAAATTTTAATTAGTTAAAAATGAGGTTCGATCGAGACAAAATAAACATCATTTGCTCATGTCGATGTGGTTTATATAGCAAAATATTCATTTTTATTTTTTTATTATTTTATTTTCATAGGTTTTGGTAGACTTTACAAAGTAATTTCTATTCGCACCTTATTTGATGCTTGAGGATGATGCACTCAATCTATTTTGTATATTTGCACACAACTTTATCATATAATTTATCTCATTTTTTCATTTTTTTGCAATGATTTGGTTTTATGGCTATATAACTAAAAGTCTCATCTAATTTGACATTCATTACTTTAATTTAGATATATTATATTTTTAAAATTTATTAAGTTTACATGAACATATGTTTTATTAAAATTAAAATAATAATTTATATCTATTTATTCTTATTTTCTTGGTTATCCTCATTTAATTTAAACATAGATCAATTATGTCAAAATAAGAGTCATTAGACTCGTTTCAATGAGTTCTATTCAATTAAATGTCCATTTCTATATTAAAAAAATTATTTTCTATGGTTTGTCTTTCTCTATAAGACATTTTAATTAGTACTTAAATTGACTATTGATTTTGTTACACTTGAAGTCCTAAGTATCTATGCATTTAAGTTTCCTATAAATATTATGGTATTTCTTCAAATTTTTTCTTTCAATTTGTTTATTTGTTCTTTTGAGGTATATTACATTACTTCAATTTTATCTCTAATATATAGTCATTTAATTTTGAAATAATAATTTTGTATTATTTAATCTTATTTCTTTTTGTAACTAAACGTATTGTTTAATCTAGATGAAAAATATTATTATATTTCTCTAGCCCACTTTCTCTAATTAAATGTTTTATTTTATTTTTCAAAATTTAATTTCTTATGGTTTTTGCACATTTAAAAACTCATTTTGTTTATATCAAAATTGATGATCAAAGATTTTATACTAAATCTTCTTATTATCTTGTAGTACAAATTTCTTATAAAATTTATTTTATTTTCTAAATTGTTTTCATTGATTTGGTTATGCCACAAAGAAGCTATAATTCACCGTTCCTATATCCTTTACATCGATTATATTAAGTTATATTACTTTACTTTAATTTATAACTTTTAACCTATTATAGTATTTTTGCTTAAGTCTAAAGCTATAATTTATTATCATTTGTGTCTATTAACTTTGGTAATTCATATTAACTCTAAACAAGGTTCAAACATGGTGAAACAAAGGTCATTATACTATTCTAAATGAGATTTATGCAATTAAACAGTTATTGTTATTTAGTTTTACATATTTTATTTTCAATTATTTGGGCACAATTTATGCCATTCTTTGATTTGTACTAGATTTGATGTCCAAGGATATTACAATTAGTATTATTTCTATATACTAATGAATTTTCTCATATAATTTATATCTTTTGTCTAATTTTTTTTCTTTAATTTCATTATATTATAATGAAGCTATAATTCTCCTCTCATGTGACTTTTTTTGTTAATTTTATTTTGTTATATTATCATGTGTTAATTTATCTTATTTCAAATTCAATACATATTTACAAAATATAAAAATAATAATTTGTTGTTATTTATGCTTAATATTTTTTTATTCATAGTAATTCCAAAAGAGGTATGATCAAGATAAAAGAAATGTCGTTGGAGTTGACTCAATGAGCTCTTTTTTATTAAATATTCATTTTAGTATTTTTAAATATATTATTTTCCACAGTTTTGGTATGCTTTATAAGAAATTTTGATTCGTACAAGATTTATCTATATGGGAAATCACACTCAATCACCTTACTTTTATGGAATGCTTGTTTTTTAAACAATTCATCTAATTTCATCAACTTTTATATTTGGGATTGGTTATAATACTATGTAACTATAAATCTTTTTTGGTGTGGACTACATCAGTTTGATATACTTAGATTATATTATTTCAATTTATCTTATTTTAATTTTAATAAATGTTAAAATAATATTGAAATAATATTTTAATATTATTTGTGATTATTAAAGTTCATGTTGCATAACAATTCCAATCAAATTTCGATCAAGATGAAACTAATGTTATTAGACTCATCATAATGAACTCAAACAAATTTAAAATTTACTGATATATTTTAAAAAGCTTTTTATGTAGGGTTTTGGTGTGTTTTATAATGAATTTTGATTTGTACTTGATTTGATAATTTTTTGATATTATTGTTTGCATTTAGTAATTTTTTTTTATTTTGTTATTTTTTTGGTTAATCAAAATCCCTTCTTATGTGACTTCTGCATCACTTTGATTTGTTTATCTTACTTCAATTTATGCAGTTTTAGTCATAATATATACTTATATAGTATTACTAAAATATTTTATTTTTATTTGTCCTAATTTACTTTGGTAATTTATATTAATTTTAATTTCATTTTAATTATGATGAATCATTATTGTTTTAGTGCTGATGAGCTTTATCCAATTAAATATATTTTTTATAAAATTAAATATTTTATGTTCAATGACTTTGTTGTACTTTATGAGATATTTCAATTCTTACCAAATTTGATCCTTGAGAGTCCTAGACTCATTCTCATTTGTATTATGGAAAACAACTTTGATATATCACATAACTTATTTGTTTAAAGTTTTTTATTTGATCAAGTTAATTTTCTATATAACTCTTAATCTCTTTTTGTTTGAGTTTTACATCATTTTAATTTTTTTATATTATTTTGGTTTAATTTTTACACTTTTAAATTTAATATATGTTCATATAATACCAACATAATAATTTAATTCTATTTAAACTTATTTTATTTATATATTTGTTTAATATTTTACTTTTGTCATTTTAGCATGTTTTATCAAAAGTTTGAGTCATACCTAATTCTAGATCAAAGATGTTAGACTTCACCTTAGTACATTTGAATGTAATTTAGTTGTGCAATTTCTTTTATCTCTCAAGTTTTTTTGCTTTGATTTTATTTTATTACTATAGAATAATGAATATCCTCTCAATGACCTTTATGTTACTATGATTTAGATATATTAAATTATTTTAATTTATCTCATTTAGCCCTAACATATATTAAAAATTTATTGAAATAATAATTTTATATTATTTATGCTTATTTATTTTAAGAATTCCTAGTAATTTTGAACTAGCAAAATTAATATGAAACAAACATTATTAAACTCATTTCAACCATCACTATTCAATTAAATATTTATTTCTAATTTTCTAACTTTGTATATTATTGCTTTTTGGCATGCTTTATAAAACATATTAATATGTACTTGATTTGTCGTTTGAAGATTAAACACTTGGCCTTCTAACTATGACACTATAATTTTATGCTAATGTAATCATTATATCACTTTGATTTTGTTATATTTTTTAACTTTTACTTATTCCATTTTAGCTTTAATATATGTTTATTTTAAATTAAAATAATAGTTTTTTAATATTACTCTTATTTAATTTTGTAATTTGTGTTAATTCCAAATGAGGTCCAATCAAGATGAACTAAATGTCAATAGAATTTTCTCAAAAACATTTATCTAAATAAATATTCATTTATATTTTTTTAAAAAAATTTATTTTTGATGGCTTTTTCATGTTTAACATGACATTTTTATGTTTACCACGTTTGATGAAGGAGGATATTACTATTGGTCTCCTAAGTAATTTTTAATGCTACTTTCTTATACAATTTATCACAATTATAAAACTATTTCTTTAAATTGATTAGATTATTATATAAATGTAGTTCTGCTCTATTGTGACATTTACAACATTTTTTAGTAAAATTACTTTACTTAAATTTTTTTATTTTTATTTATTATATATTTACTAAATATTTCCATAGTATATTACTATTTTAAATTTATCTATTTATTAAATTTATCTATTTTTTTAATTTTTTGATACATTTGATGCACACTTGATTTGGTGATATAAAATGTTTCTTTCGATCTCCTTAGTTTCTTAGAATAAGTATTTTCATATAATTTATACAATTTCTTCAAAGGTTTTACTTTGATTTGGTTGCATTACTAACTCTAAAATTTCTCTCGTATGACACAAAGCCTCACTTTGATTTATTTATATTATATTGTTTCAATTTGAATAAAAAACTTATTTAATATTTAATCAAATCTAAAATATAGTTTTTTAAAATCAAACAATATGTAAAAAAAATTTAAAAATGTCATTTGAATCTATTGTGTAGCCTTTACACTAACTATGTTAAATTATAGTAATTCAAAATAACATCTAAGACAGAAAATAAAGTTAGACTTGTCTCAAAATCTCTATTTAATTAAATATTTATTTCCATATTTCCAAATATGTTTTATTATGTTTTTGCATGCTTTTCAATATATTACAATTTGCATCTAATTCAATGATTGAGGATGCTATACAATGTCTTTTTTGTATCTTGATATACAACTTTCTTATACAATTTATCTAATGTTTTAAAATTATTTATTATAAATAAGTTACATTACTTTGTAACTATAAATCTAATCTCATGTGACCTTTACATTGCCTCAATTAGTTATATTTTTAGCTTAAAAATACATTTTTATTATTAAAATAACAATATTTTTATGAAGGCTTATTTGATTTGATAACTGACATATATTCTACATGAGATCTAATCAAGATAAAATAAATATTGTTGTACTCATCTAGTGAATCTCTATCAAATTAAATATTTTTTAATATTATTAAATATTTTTTAATATTATTAAATATTTTTCTTGATTTTTAGCTTATTTTATGAGTCATTTCGATTCGTACCTTATTTAATAATCAAAGGTTTTACACTCAATCTGTTTATATCTTAGAATGCAACTATCATATAGTTTATCTTAACTTTTCAAATGTTTTAATTTACTTTAAATATATTACTATGTAACACTTAATCTCCTCTCTTGTGATATTTACATCACTTTTATTTTATTCCATTACAATGCTTAAATATGCTTCATTTTAGGTTTATTATACATTTACTTAATATTAAAGTGATAATTTATTATTATTCATTTTTATTAACTTTCGTAATTCACATTAGGTCTAAGTGAGGTGTAATAAGTCCCTATAAACATTGTTGGGTTTGTTCTGAAGTCCTCTACAAAACAAAATATTCATTTTGATATTTTCAATTTTTTTTGTTTTTTAGTATTTTTTAATGTTTTATATGACTTATTAATTCTTACCTTATTTCATGATTGAGAATGTTGCATTGGATCTACATAGTATCTCGAAATTATACTTTAGTATAATTTATCTCATTTTTTCATATTTTTGAATTTGATTTTGTTACCTTTCTATGTGATTCGAAATCTCTTCTCATGTGAGGTTTAAATCACTTATGTTGGGTTATATTACAATGCTTCAAATTATCTTATTTTAGCTTTAAGCTATATTTACTTAACATCAAAATAATAATTTTTTATTTATTTACTTTATTTAATGATTTAATTTTTATTAATACCAAATAATGTCTAATTGAGATGAAACAAATGTTGTTCGACTCATTTGGACAACGCCTACCCAATTAAATCTTCATTTCTATATTTTGTAAGTATTTTTATTTTCTAGTATTTTGGCATTCTTTATAAGTCATTGTTATTTGTAATGTATTTGACAATCGATGATATTGTGCTCTATTTCCTTAATACCATGGAATGCAACATTATTTTACCATTTGTTTTAGTTATTAAAATATTTTTCTTTGATTTAGTTATATTACTATGAAACTCAAAATCTTCTTTTGTGTGATCTTTACATTATTTTTATTTTATTATATCATATTCCCTTAAATTATGAAATTTAAGGTTTAATATGTATATATATACCTATACATATATATGCTTAATGTTGAAATAATATTTGATTAGTATTTTTACATATATATTTCGTAATTAGTAGTAATTCTAAGTGACATCTAATCAAGAAAAAAACAAATGTTGCTGGACTCATATTAATGATATCTATCTAATGAAATATTCATTTCTTTATTTTAGATATTTGATTCACACCTAAATAATTAATACAAGATCTTACACTCAATCTCTTTTGCATTTTAGATCACAAATTTCATGTATAAGTTCTCAAATTTGTTCATCTTTTTTGTTCTAATTTGGTAATATTACTTTGTTGCTCAAATTCTCTCATCATATGAGCTTTATATCTCTTAGATTTTAATATATTATATAGCTTTTATTTATCTTATTTCATACAAAAATAATAATTTAATATTATTTCTTTTATTTTTTTCGTGAATTATGAAAATTCCAAACAAAGTTTGGTCGTGATGAAACAAATACTATTGAACTCATCTCAACAAGCTCTATTAATCTAAATATTCATTTCTACATTTTAAAATATTTTATTTTTTTGTTTTTTTCAAGCCTTATAGGATATTTTGATTCGTTTCATATTTCTTGAGTGTTGATATTACATATGATCTTGTTAGTATCATGAAAAGCAACATTGTTGTACAAATTGGCTCATTTTATCAAATTTTTTTCATCGGTTTCATTATATAATTATGTAAATATAAATCCCCTCTCTTGTGATCTTTATATTGCTTTGATTTAGTTATATTACAATACTTCTCTTTATCTTATTTTATCTGACTCATTTTGATGAGCTCTCTATAATTAAGTAATCATTTTTTGCTTACTTATATATTTCATTTTTTTTTCTTTTAGCATGTGGTATAAGATATTTTAATTTGCGACTTATTTGACGATAATAGATGTTAGTGAATATCTCTTGAGCATATTTTGTTATATTTTATTCATTTAATGGATCTTATTTACATATTAAAATATGTTTACTGAATGTTAAAATAACAATTTATTATTTTGAAAGCTTATTTGTCTTGGTAATTTAAATTTTTTACAAATAAGATCCTATATAAAGGAAACAAGTAATATTGGATTCATCCAAACAGCCTACACCCAACAAATATTAATTTCTATTATTTTAAAAATTATATTTTTAAAATTTTTTATATGCTTTATAAGAAATAATGACTCATAGTTAATTTTATAATCAAGGATGTTGCACTCAATCTCTTTTGTATCATAAAATAAAATTTTGTTATACAATTTATCCTTTTTTTTCCAAATATTCCTATTTGATTAAGCTATCTTACTTTGTAACTACTTAAAATGAATGTATTTAGAGTCATCTAAACTACCAACTTTTTAATCCTTACCATATTTGAGCATCAAGGTTCCTATAATTGATCACCTTAGTATCATTGATAGCAACTTTATTGTATAATTTATCTCAATCTTTCAAATTTGTTTCATGATTTGATTATACTACTTTGGTAATATACAATTTGATTCATATCTAATTTGATGATTAAGGACATTAGACTCAATTACTGTAACATCCTTCAATGAAACATTCATATACAATTTATCATATTTCTTCAAAGGATTTTTAACTATCGTTTGGTTTTATTATTTTGCAACTCTCTATCTCCTCTAATAGTACTTTTACACTACTTTAATTTTCGTAAATTATATTATTTTTATTTATCTTATTTCAAATTTAATATAGCAACTTAATATTAAAATATTAAAATATTACTATCTATGTTTATTTACTTTTATAATTCACAATAATTCAAAATGGTGTATGATTGAGGTAAAATAATGGTCATTAGAATCATCTTCACAAGATTTGTTTAATTAATTATTTATTTACTTATTGTTATATTTTAAAATAATTTTTCTAAGATTTTTGAATGTTTTATGAAGCATTTTAATTCATGCCTTATTTTATGATTGAGGATATTAAATTTGATCTCCTTAATAGCCTTGAATGCAACGTTTTCAAATAATGTACCACATTTTTTTAAATTTCTTATTTTTATTTTGTTGTATTATTATGGTAGACTGGTTATCCTATCATGTGATGTTTGTATATATTTAATTTGGTTAATTACATTACATCGATTTATGTAATTACAATATTATTATATATTTATGTAATATTGAAATAATAAATATTTTTTATTTATATTTATTTATTTTTTTTAATTTATTGTAATTTCAAGGTAGGTTAAATAAAAGGAAACAAACATTATGGATTTGTCTCCATAAGCTCTATCCAATTATATTTTTATTTTCATTTTTTTAAAAATTTCATTTTCCAGTGTGCTTTATCGAAAATTTTAATTCATAACTTATTACAAAATGGACAACATTACATTTGATCTCTTTAATATCTTGGAATATAACATACCCATAACATTTATGTCATTTTTTCAAAGTTTTCATTTTGATATTATTATTATTTTACCTATCTTTAAATCTCATATCATGTCCTTTACATCTCTTTGGCCTTTTTTTTTGCATTACTTCAATTTAACTCATTTAAAATTTATTATACATTTATATAACATTGAAATAATAATTTATTATTATTTATCCCTTTATAATTTTGTAATTATTAGTAATTCCAATTGAGGTTCAATCGAGAGAAAATAAATTCAATTGGACTCATCACAACTAGTCCTATCCTATTAAATATTTATTTTTAAATTTTTAAATCTTTGATTTAATATTAATTGGTGCCTTTTACTAGTCATTTTGATTTAGCATTATTACTATGACACTCTAATATTTTTACTATGACGTGCACATCTTTTTTATTTTGTTAAATTACATTGGCTTAATTTATTGCACTTATGTTTTAATATAAATTTACTTAATATTAATATAATGGTTTTTTATTATTTTTGTTTAATGACTTTTGTTATTCACAGCAATTACAAATAAGGTTAGATGAAGAAAAAAATAAGCATGATTAGGCTCATCTCATTGAGATCTATTCAATTAAATATTATTTTTTATATGTTAAATTTTTAATTTTCTAAGGTTTTATTATTATTTTAGAGAAATTTTAATTGTTACTTGATTTGTTGATCAAAGATATTATAGTCCATCTCCTTAATAAATTGGCATGTAGCTTTCTTGTAAATCTTATCTTATTTTTTCAAATATTTTTACATGATCTAGTTATATTTATATAAAACTCTATTTCCATTATTTTGTGAATAATACTTCCTTTTTATTTTATTATATTATGTTTTGTAATTTATCTCATTCGAGTTTTAATGTATATTTAATTGATATTTAAAAAATAATTTAATATTATTTATATTTCATTTCTTTAATAAATCATAGTAATTACAAATAATATCTAACAAAGATGAAATGGACATAGTTAGATTTGTCTCAATAAGCTCTAACTATTTAAATAACTTTTTTTTTATTTTAATTTTTAAGGTTTTAGTTTGTTTTATGATATACTTTGATTTGTACATGTTTTGGTGATCAAAGATGTCACACTCAAACTAATTAATATCTTGGAATACAACTTTCTTTTATAATTTATCTAATATTTTCAAATGTTTTTCTTTGATTTTGACATATTGCTATCTAACTTTAAATGTCCTCTCATTGGACCATTACATCACATTAATTTGGTTATATTACCTTGCTTCAAATAACCTTTTTTAAGCTTTAACATATATTTGATTAATGTTACAATAATAATTTGTTATTATTTATGGTCATTTATATTGCTATTTCACTATAATTCTAAATTAGGTTAGGTCAACATGAAGTTGACATCATTGGACCATTTTAATGATATTTATTCAATAAAATATTCATTTTTTTAAATACACTTATTTTTCTATAATTTTAAAAAATTTTAAAAGAAATTTTTGTCATACATCATTTGATGGTTGAGAATGTTGCACTTCAACTTCTTAGTATTCTGGACTAAAACTTTACATTGAAATTTATCTCATTTTATCAAATCATTCTACTTTTATTTGGCCATATTACATTACTTCAAATTATCTCATTTTAGCTTTGAGATAAACTTACTTAATATTTAAATACTAATTTAATAGTATTTTTATTTAACTGCATTTGCAATTTGTAGTTATTCTAAACATTACCTATTGAATAAAAAACATCATTGGACATGCCTTAGCGATCTCTACCATCCAAAAAGTTTTTTACATTTTAGATAGTTTTTAAATGGTTTTGGAATACTTTATAAGATATCTTGATTAATACTTGAATTGGTGATTAAGGATTTTGTACTGGATCTCTATAACATCTTTGAATCAAACTTTCTTAAAATTTTGATATCATTTCTTCTGCTTTTTCTTTTTCGTTATTTTTTTTTGCAACACTAAATCTACCATCATATGAAATTTATGTCACTTTAATTATGTTATATCACTTTGTTTCATTTTATCAAATGGTGACCTTATTATATAATTTATTGCAATTAAAATAATAGTTTAATATCATTTAGTCTTCTTTACCATAATAATTTACAATAACTCACGCAAAAATTCAATCGATAAGAAAAAAATATTTCTAGAAACATCTATATGGGCTTTATCGTTAATATTTGTTTTTATATATTAACATATTTAATCTACTAAGATTATTTTGTCTCTCATTAAATGTTTTTTTTCGTACATCATTTTGATGATTGATGATGTTATAGTCAATTTTATTTTTTTAGGTTCTTCATATTTTTTACAAGACATTTTGATTCACACATGATTTGATTTTTGAGGTTATTACCCTCGATCATCTTAATGTCTTGGAATGCAACTTTCCTGTATAATTAATAAAATACTTCAAATGTTTTTCTTTGATTTGGTTATATTACTATCTATCACTAAATCTCCTCTCATTTGACCTTCATATCATATTGATTTGGTTACATTCATGATTAGTTTAGTGACTTTTGTTTCTTCTCCATGTAAACTCATTTAGAATTATTATGAATTAGCAAAATCAATAAGCATAAATAATAATAAATTATAATTTAAGTATTTAGTAAATTTATAGTTGAAAATGAGATAGTTTGAAGGAATATAATATGACCAAACAAAGCAATGCAAAGGTCACATTAGAGGCCACATAGAGTAAATAGATAATATAATAAAATCAAAGTAAAAATTTTTAAGAAATGACATAAATTATTCAAGAAAATTTTTTTGAAATATACAATGACAACATAGCATACATTCCTCACCCATCATATTGAGTATGAATGAAAATGTCACATAAAGCATAACTAAATCAAAAAACCAGAAGTACTTCTACATATAAGATATCAATATTTAATAAGATAGTGCTAATCAAAATTAGTTGAATGATATTTTTTTCATATCGATGAGTCCTCATTTTAAATTAGTACAAACTAAAAAAATTAAACATAAAAAATATTAATAAATTATTATTTTAATATTTGATACATTAGTATTAAAACATAAATAAGATAAATTGAAATAATATAATATTTACAAATTAATAACATGTAAAGCTAGCATGGGTAGAGATTTACAGATACAAAGTAATATAAATTGATCAAGGAAAATCAAATTAAAGGGAAAACTAAATTCTAATATACTAAGGAGATTAAAATAATATTTTAAAATAAAAAATAAATATTTTATTGGTTTGAGCTTATATATATGATTCTAATAACGTTTATTTCGTTTTACGCATGACTTGTTCAGAATTACATTAACTTATAAAGGAAAATAAGAATAAATAATATCAAATACTTTTTTTTATTAAAAAATAATATTTAGAAATCAAAGTGAAGAATTGAAGCAATATAATATAGTGAAATCATAGTAATAAAAATTCACAATATAGGACATTAAGAGTTTCATAAGAATATATCCAAATCTAATAAAAACATTTGAATAAATGTAATAAAGTGTATTCAAAATAGGTATTCAAATATAATAAAGATATCGAATATAACATCCTTTATCAACAAATCAAGAACAAATAAAAATATTTTATAAATATTTTAAAAATTATAGAAAATAAAATATTTAAAATTATAAAAAGATTCATTGGATAGAGCTCGTTAGGATGACCCCTGATATTTATTTTGTCTCGATTAGATGCTATTTGTAATAACTACAAATTAATAAAATTAGATAAGCATAAACTATAAAAAACTATTATTTTAACTTCAAGAAAATATATATTAAAGCTATAAAATAAGATAAATTGAAAAAATTATCTCAACCAATTCAAAGTTATTCAAAGTGATTTAGAGGAGATTTAAGGTTATATAATTATATAACCAAACAGAAGAAAAACCTTTAGAACGACAGGATAAATTATGTAGGAAATTTACATTTCAAGATATCTAAGAGATCAAGTGTAGTGTTTTTAATCATCAAATATAGTGTGAATAAAATGACTACAAAGATTTCTAAAAAACAAAAAAAATGAATTTTAAAAAATAATCAATATTTATTTCATAGACATCATTTAGACAAATCAAATGACATTTGCATTATATCCATCAAACCTCATTTAGCATTATTGTAAATTACAAAATTTAATAAGAATAAATAAGAAGAAGTATTATTTTAATGTAAAGTAAAAACATATCAATGATAATTTTAGAAGTTAATTATATTACAATATTCTCAAAAGATTGTGTCTAGCAACCTTGATCTTCAAATTATGTAAGAGTGGAGAGGCCTAATAAGTCATGCTAACACCTTTTAAATTGAAATATTTAAAAATTAAAAATAAATATTAATTAGATTGAGCTGGTCGAGTCAAATATAATAGCATTTTGTCTCTATTAAATATTGCTTGGAATTTTTTTGAATGAGAATTTTACTTAAATATGAAAAAAATAAATTATCAATCTTTACTAAAATAAATGGAATAATTAATTTGGTGGAGCTCATCCAAATTAGTTAAAGAATGTTTGTTCCATCTTGTTGAGTCCCTTTTTGGTAATCTTATGAATTAAAAATTTAAATAAATGCAAATAGTAACAAATTATTATTTTAAAATTAAATAAATATATATGATAGAACAAAAATGAGAAAAATTAAAAACAATTAATTTAAGTGATTAAAAGAAGAATTTTATATCATGGTAACATAACCAAATTAAAGAGAATAATTTATAGAAATGAGATAAATTATATTGAAATACTTTGTTATGGTATGTTATAGAGATTTGAGTGTGGCATCATCGATCATCAAATTTCATAAAATTGAAATATCTCATAAAGTTTCTTGAAAATAAATTTCTTAAAAATATAAAATTGAATGTTTATTTAAATAGAGCTCATCGAGGTGAGTCCAACATGTTTGATTCATCTCGACCAAACTTCATTTTGAATTACGGTGAATTATTAAAGTAAATAAACATAAACAATAATAAATTATTATATTCATATTCATCAAATAAATATTATGTTCACAATAAGATAAATTGATCCAATATAATATAATCCGATCAATGACTTGTAAAGGACACATCAAAGAGGATTTGGACTTTCATAGTAATACAATCATATGAAAGAAAAAAATTTAGAAATGAGATAAATTGTACAGGAAAGTTGTAATCCAAGATATTACGAAAATCTAACGTAACATTCTCGATCATCAATTTAGGTACAAATGAAATAAATATTTTATTAGAAAGAATATGTTGAGATAAGACCAACTATCTTTGTTACATATTGATGGAGGTTTGTTTATAACAACTATAAATTACTAATATAAATAAGCATAAATAATGGTAAATTATCAACTTAATATTATGAAAAGATATATTAAAGCAAAAATTAGGTATGTTGAGGTAATTTGATATAACCAACCAAATTGTTGTATAGTCCACTTGAGAGGAGGTTTAGAGTAAAAAAATAATATAACCAAATCAAAGTGATAAACTTGTAAAAATAACACAAATAGTAATATTATTGACAACAAAATATTGTGCAAATCATGATGTCTTGTAAAATATGCCAAAACCTTAGAAAATAAAATACCTAAAATTACTAAAAAAATTAATGAGATAGAGCTCAATAAGATGAATACAATTATGTTATTCATGTCCATTAGACTTTATTTGGAATTATTATGATTTAAAAAATTAATTAAAAACAAAAAATAAAAAATTATTAATTTAATA
This sequence comes from Vanilla planifolia, assembly GCA_023846275.1. Lineage (NCBI taxonomy): Eukaryota > Viridiplantae > Streptophyta > Magnoliopsida > Asparagales > Orchidaceae > Vanilla > Vanilla planifolia. The sequence continues at coordinate 408,295 of JAIUJO010000332.1, forward strand.
TTAAGTAAATTAATATTAATGGTAAATGAGTTAAATTAAAATAATATAATATAAGAAAATCAAAGAAATGTAAAGGACATATGCGAAACAAATAAGAGTTTTACGATAATATAAGCAAATGTAAGCAAAACATTTGAATAAATGAGTTAAATTGTATGAGAAATTTTAATTCTAAGATGGTGAGAACATCAAGTGCAATATCCTTAATCAACAAATCAAGTACAAAATAAAAATACCTCATAAATAAATACAAAAAAAATCTGAAATTAAAATATTTAAAAATTTAAAAATAACATTTAATTATATGGTCCTCATATAAGGGAGCTAAAGAACATTTGTTTCATCTTGATCAAATATTGTTTAAAATTATTTTCAATAACAAGGAAAAAAAAGGAAAAATAATAACTTATTGTTAATTAAATATATCTTATATATATATATATATATATATATATATATATATATATATATGTTAAGACTAAAATAAGATAAATTGAAGCAAAATAATATAACCAAATCAAACTATCTAAAGGTCATGAGAGAAAAAAATATTGTTTCAATGTAATATAGTTATGTCAAAGTGATACCTTTGAAGAAATAGAAAACGATATACATGAAAATAATATTTCAGGAAGATCATGTAAAACTTCTTTGTTCACCAAATCAAGTAAAATTAAACTATCTTGTAAAGCACGCAAAAAGACATATTCAAAATAATGTAAAAATGGACTTTTATTTGGATAGAGCTTATAGAGATGAGTTCAATGACATTTATTTCGTCTCAATCGTAGCTTTGATTGAATTTCTGAGAATTGTCAAAATAAGCATAAATAATAATAGATTAATATTCCATATTAAGTAGATAAGTATTAAAGCAAAAGTTAGATAAATTAAGAAATATGAAATATGGCCAAATCAATAATATTCAAAGGTCCAATAGTATTTGATTTAGAGTTGCATAGTAATATATCCAAATCATAGCAAAAAGTTTGAGGACTTAGATAATTATATGAGGATATCACTTTGTAAAATAAAAATAAGATTGAGCGTAACATTCATTTATGGTCAAATTAGAGGCAAATTGAAATATATTGTAAAGAATGACAAAAGTTACAAAATTGAATAATAAAAAATATTTAAATAAATAATATTTAATTACATAAATGTTAATTAGATGAGTCCAACGACATTAGTTCCATCTTAATCAGGCCTAATTTGGAATAATTTTGATTAAATAACTTAAATAGGAAAAAGTAATCACAAATTATAATTTGAATAAAAATTGTTTATATTATTTTAAAAATTAGATAAATTGAAACAATATAACAAAACCAAATAAAGAAATGTAAATTTCACACTATAAGATATTTTGAGTAACATAATGTGATAAAAAAATAAAAAATATTAAATAAATGAGATGACTTATTTAAGAAATGTGGATTCCAAGATACTAAAGAGATGGAGTATAATATCTTGAACTACCTAATACGGTATAGATAAAAATTCTTTATGATCCATGGTGAAGCCTTAGAATTGTTTTTTAGAAATATAAAATGAATAGTTAAATTGAATAGAGCTTATCAAGAAGAGTCGAACGACATTTGTTTCATCTTAATAAGGCCACAATTGGATTTACTATGAATTATCAAATTAAATAAGCTTGAGTAAAAATAAATTATTATTTTAAGATTAAGAATATATATATGAAAGCTAAAATTAATTTATTTGAAAGAATGTAATCTAACTAAATCATAGTAATGTAAAAGTAAAAAAAGAGGAGTATTAGAAATATGACTAATGAAAGGGATAAATTTGAAGAAATGACATTGTCTTAGAAATTTGAATTCCAATATATTATGATGCTCGACTATAAAAACAATGAACATCAAATAAGATCTGAGTCATAATATTTAATAAAGAATATACCAACAATAAAAAGCAAAAAATTTAAAAAATGAATATTTAATTTGAAAAATCTCCTCGAGACTAGTTCAACGACATTTGTCTAACCTCGATTCAGCCTAATTTTGAATAGTTATGAATTACCAAAATGAAACAATCATAAATAATAAAAATTTATTACCTTAATATTAAATAAAAACATATTAAGTAATGTAAAGTTCACACGAGACGTGATTTCAAGTTAATAAGTAATATAACGAAATCAAAGTGGAAAATTAATGATATGAAATATATTCTTCAAAAATATTGCATTTTGAGAAACTTATTAGATATAGTGTTACATCTTTGATTATCAAATTAGAAATAAATCAAACCACTTTGAAAAGCTTGTCATACTTTGGAAAATAAAATATTTTTTGATATAAAAATGAATGTTGACAAAGATAATGCACATAGAGATGAGTCCAATTATGGTTTTTTGTGTCAATCAAACATTCTATAGAATTATTGAATATAAAAGTTAATTTAAAAATAATAAATTATTATTTCAATATTAATTAGATATATGTTAAAAACATAATGATATAACCAATGAAAGAAATAAAATTCAATCAAATGAAATAAATTGTGTGAAAAAGTTAAATTCTATGATACTAAGAAGAGTGAGTGTAACATCCTACATCACTAAATAAAATATGAATAGAAATGTCTTATAAAGTGTACCAATGTCAAAGAAAATAAAATATTTAAAATACTAATGATAAATATTTAATTTTATATAGCTCATCTCACTGAGTCAAAAGATATTTGTTTTCATCTCAATTGCACCTCGTTTCAAATTGCTACAAATTACAAAAATAAGCAAGCATATATAGTAATAAATTATTTTTTTTAATATTTAGTAAATACATAATAAAACTAAAATGAGATAAATTATGAGAATTTAAAATACTCAATTTAAAGTGATGTAATGGTCAAGAGAAGAATTAGAGTTTCATTGTAATATAACCAAATGAAGAAAAAATATTATTAGAAATGTGAAAATTAATATGAATCGGTAAGAATATCAATACCTCAAAAAGTAAATATTTAAAAGTAGAATGTAATATTTAATTTGATAGAAATGCACGACCTAAGTCTAACAACATTTGTTTTGATTCGAATAGAACCTATTTGGCTACAAATTAACAAAGTAAATAAGCATAAATAATAGAGAATTTTTACTTTAATACTAGTTAAATAAATATTAAAGCTAAGATGAGATAAGTTAAGCTAATTAATATAGATAAATCAAACACATGTAAAGGCCACATGAGAGTAGATATTTTGTTACATACTAATATAATAAAATTAAAATAAAACAACTAAAGAAATGAAATAAATTATTTATAAAGGTTATATTTTAAGATAATATGGAGATAAACTACAATATCCTTAATTATCAAATCATGTATGAATCAAAATATCTTGTAAAGCTTACTGATAAAACTTATTAAAAATATTTGAAAACATAAAACTATTTTAAAAAATAAAAATAAATATTTACTTGGATAGAGTAGATCAATATGAGTTCAACTACATTTGTTTCATCTTGATCAAGTATTTTATATATAGTTATAAATTATAAAATTTTTAAAAAGTATAAATGGTAATTAAATATTAGTGGCAATAGAAATAAGATAAATTGAAAAAAAATAATATAACAAATAAAAGTGATCTAAATGTTGCATGAAAGGGGATTAAGAGTTAACAAGTAATATAGCCAAATTAAAAAGAAATATTAGAATAAAGGAGTTAAATCATACATAAAGGTTCTATTCAAAGATTCTAAGAAGATTGAGTATAACATCCTCAATTATCAAATGAGGTACGAAAAAAAAAATTCTTATAAAACATGTCCACAGTTTAGAAAATTAAAAATTTACAAATATAAAACTAAATATTTAACCTGATAGTCTCATCATGATAACTATAATGGCAATTTTTTAGTCTATATTAGAACTTGTTTGAAATTATTGTTAATCATAAAAATAATTAAAGCTAAATAATAACAAGTTATTACTTTAAAAAAAAGATACATAATAAAACAAACATAAGATAAATTAAAGAAATTTAATATAACAAAATAGAAACAATGTAAATGTCGCACTAAATGAGAATTAGTGTTTCAAAATAATCAATCCAAATCATAGGAAAATTTATTTAAAAATGAGATAAATTGTATTTGGAAGATCTATTCCAAGTAAATAAGGAGATCAGTTGTAATAATATGAATCACTAAATCTGGTATGAATCAAAATATCTAGTAAAAAATGCCAATAACCCAATAAAAAAAATATTTAAATATATGAAATGAGCATTTTCTTGGATTGCATTCATCTAGTCTTGTTTAATGACTTATGCTTTGGCACAATTGAGAAATCTTTGGAATTATTACAAATTAAAAAATTAAATAAACCTACGTAATATGAGTTATTATTTTAATGTTAAGTAAACAAGTAAAAATATTAAAATAACGTTAATTGAAGAATTTAAATTTTGCAAATTAAAATAAGTGTAAAGGACAAATAAATGAAGAGTTATAGTTCCAAATTAAACATCAAATCCAAGAAAAACATTTGTTGAAAGGAAATATCTAGTAAAGTGTGTCATAAGCCAAGGAAATAAAAAAATTTAAAAATGTAAAATTAAGTATTTAATTAGATAAAACTCATATAGATGTGTCAAATGATGTTTGTTACTTCATGATTAGATGTCATTTTAAATTATTATGATGAAACAAAGCAAAAAAAAGTCTAAATGAAAATAAATTATTCTTTTTATTTTAATTAAATAAATTTGAAAGCTAAAAAGTTATAAAATAAAGTAATGTATTATAATCAAATCATTCACATGAGAGGGTTATATGATAAGAGATTTAAGGTAACATTGTAATATAACAAAATAAAAGAAAAAATGTTAAGAAAATAAAATAAATTATATAAGAAAGTTGCATTCCAAGATACTGAGAAAATCAAATGTAATATACTCATTTACCAAATCAAGTATAAGCCATAATATCTTCTAAAGCATGCTAAAATCCTTATTACAATATTTTAAATTTTATAAAAGAATATTTAATTGGATAGAATAGGTGAAGATTATTACAACTACAATTTTTTGTCATAATTAGACCTTTTTAAAAATGCTATGAATTAACAAAATAAATAAGCATAAATAATAAAAAAATATGACTTTAATCCTTTGTAAATTTATATTGTAACTTAAATCATATAAATTGAAGTAAGGTAGTTTAATAAGTCAAAGAGATGCGAAGGCTATATTAGAGAAAATTCATAATTAATAAGTAATATAAAAAAGAGAAAAAGTTTACAAAATAAGATAAATTGTATAAAAAATTTGTATTAAATATTGTGGAATGGTTGAGTTTAACTACATCAATCATCAAATCAGGTACAATTTAAAATACTTTGAAAGCACGCCAACATCATAAAAAATAAAATATTTAAAAATTTAAAGATATATATTTAAGTTAACAAAGCTTGTTAAGATGAATAAAATATTTCTATTATGTTTCATCCATACATTATTTTGAATTGTTATGATTTAAAAAATTAATTCAATAATAATAATAATAAATTATTACTTTTAAATTAAGTAAATATATATTAAAGTTGAAACAAAATAAATTTATTTTATGTTTGAAGCCAAATCAATGCAATTAAAAGGTTACACTATAGGACAATTTGAAATTTAAAGAAATATATACAATTAAAAATAAAAAATTGGAAAAAAATGACAAATTTTATGGAAAGGTTCCATGATGCCAATGAGATTTGTGTGTAAGATCCTTGATATTAAAATTAGATGTTGAAATGACTTGTAAAAAGTGCCAAAACCCATAGAAATAAAATATTTAAAGATATAAAATGACTATTTAGTATGATGAAGCTATCAAATTTAGTGTGACAATTTGCTTCATCTTTATAACACATTGTTTGACATTACTATGAATTTCCAATTTAAATATTTATATAGAGTGATAAATTATTATTTCAATAGAAAGTATATATATAGTAAGATTCGAATGAAATAATTTCAAGAATTTAATATGCCTAATTTAAAGCAATATAAAGGTCAAATAAGAGAAAAACTATAGTTTCATAGTAATATAGGAACTTAAAAGAAAACGTTTGGTAGAAATGAGATAAATTATATCAAAAAATCTATGTTTCGTGACATTATGGAGATTTAGTGTTACGACCTTGATTACGAAATAAGGTATGAATCAAAATATCTCATATGACGTGATAGAAGCCTAGAAACAAAAATATTTAAAAATATCAAACTAAATATTTTATTTGATAGAGATCATCAAAACAAGTATAATGAAGTTTGTTTGATCTTGATCAAAACTTGTTTTGAATTACTATGAATTACTGAAGTGAGTAAGCAAAAAAAAATTATTATTTTAATATTACCTAAATAAATATAAAAAAATGAGATAAATTAAAATAATATAATACAAAAAAAGATAACAAGTATGAAGATCACATGAGGGGATTTATGGTTACACAGAAACATAACCAAAAGAAATAAAAAATTGAAAGAAATAAGGCAAATTATAAAGGAAAGTTGAATTCAATGGTATTTAGGAGATCAAGTGTGACATCTCTGATTACGAAATAAGGTATGCATCAAAATTTCTTGTAAAATATGCCAAAAATATTATAAAAATATTTAAAAAATTTAAAAATAAATATTTAATTAGATATAACACAGCAAGATGAGTCAAACTACATTTGTTTTAGTTTTTCAAACATTCATCTAAATAACTTTGAGTTACTCATGTAAATAAGCATAAATAATAATAAATTATTACCTTAATATTGAGTAAAAATATTTCGAACTCAAAATAAGATAAATTGATATAATAAAATATAATTAATAAAACAATTGTGATGGTTAAATTAGAAGATAGTTAGAGGGCATAGTAATATATTGAATTCAAAGAAAAAAATTAATAAAAATAAGATAAATTATATAATAATGTCACATTCTAAGTTTTTATGATTTTTGCGTGCAACATCCTTATTTGTCAACTCTAATACAACTAGAAATGTCTTGCAAATTAAGCTAACACCTTATAAAATTCTTTTTTTAAAATATAAAAAATGGATTTTTAGTTCTATAAAGCATATTAAGTTGACTATAATAACAAATTTTTAATCTTCTTCAGACATTACTTTGAATTATTACAAATTACAAAGTTAACTAAATAGTAAAAATAATGAATTAATATTTTAGTATTAAGTATAAACATTAAATCTAAAATATATATAAATTAAAAAATTATAATATAAAAAACTTATAGTTATAAATGTCACGTAAAATTAAAAAATTATAATATAAAAAACTTATAGTTATATAAAGGTCACATGAGGGGAATTTTATTTCATAATAATATGACAAAATAAAAAAATAAAGCTGTGAGAGAAATTATATTAGAAATTTTAGTTCAAAGATAATGAGAAGATCAAGAGTAACATTCTCAATAATCAAATCAAGTATGAATCAAAATGCCTTATTGAGAGTTCCAAAATATTAGTAAATAAAATATTTAAAAATATAAAAAGTAATATTTAATTAGATGGAGCTCAAAAAGTCAGGTACAATAACATTTCTTTCTTCTCGATTTAACCTTGATTGGAATTAATACAAATAACAAAATTAAATGAGCGTAAATGATAATATATAATTATTTTATTGTTAGGAAAATATATAATATGCTTGAAATGAGATAAATTGAAGCTATTTAATATACCCAAATAAAATAATATAAATGTCATATGAGAGTATAATTAGTGTTTCAAAATAATATAACCCAAGTCAAGATGAGAATATGATAATGAGACAAATTATTGAAAAAAGATCCATTCCAAGATATCGAGAAAATGAAGCGTAACATCCTTAATCAACATATATGGTGCAAACCAAACAGCTCTATAAAGCATTCCAAAAGCAAATAAAATTTAATTAGATGGGCCTTATCGAGGCTAAACTATATACATTTACTTCTTCTCAATTAGATATCATTTCAAATTATTTGAAAATACAAATTACATAGGAATAAATCATAATAAATTACTATTTTCCTATTATGTAATAAGTATTAAAGTTAAGATATGATAAATTAAATAATTATAATATTATGGAATCAATAACATGTAAAGGTCACATGAGAAATTTAGAGTTACATAGTAATATAACTAAATTAAAGAAAAATATTTGAAAATTTGAGACAAGCTATTCAAGAAAGTTGCATTCTAAGCTCAAAAAATATTGAGTGTAACATTCTTAATCATTAAATCAAATATAAATGAAATTATTTCATAAAATAACCCAAAACTTTATAAAATAAAATATATAAAAGATTTAGTAGTAAGTATTGAATTATATAGAGCTCTATAAGACTAATAAGAAAATAATAGTCTTGCCTCAATCAGATATTGTTCGGAATAAATATTAATTATAGAGTTAAATTGGCATAAATAATCATAAAATATTATTTTAAAAATAAATAAATATAAATAATCATATGAGAAATTAACAAAATGTAATAACATAAAGGATACATGAGAGGAGATTTGGAGTTATATATTAATATTAAAAATAAAGGAAAAATATTTTAAAAAAAATGACATACATTTTATGAAAAAGTTCCATACCAATATAATAAGAAGGTTGAGTGTAACATCATTGGTCATTAAATAAAGTACGAATTGAATTATCTCACAAAGAATTTAAAATATGTTGTATATAAAAAAATTAAAAAGGCATTAAAAATGAATATTTAAAAAGGTAGAACATTTCAAAGTGAGTCTAATGACAACTATCTCATATTGATTGGACATTCATAAGAATAACTACAAATTAGAAAATTAAATAATTATAAATAATATAAAATTATTATTTCGAAATTAAACATAAATATGATTAAGTCATGTAAATGTCACATTAAAAGATATATAGAGTTAATAAGAAATATTATAAATAAAAGGAAAAAATTGATGAAATGAGATAAATGTTTAGGGAAAGTTGCATTACATGGTACTAAGAAGATCAAGTGATACATCCTTGTTCATCAAAACAAGTATAAATAAAAATATCTTATAAATCATATCAATAACATAGAAAATTAAAACATTGAAATTACAAAAATAAAAATTTAGTAGGATAGATTAATTAAGAAACTGTGGACAATTTTGTTTCATCTCAATAGTACCTTATTTGGAATTATTACAAATTCCAAAATTAATTAAAAATAATAAATAATAAATTATTGTTTTAATATTTAGTAAATAAATTTTAATGCATAAATAAGATTAATTGAAGTAATGAAATATAGCAAAATTAAAGTGATTAAACGTCAAAGGAGATAATAATTAGAATTTCATGGTAATATAAAGAAATCAAGTGAAACATTGTTGAATTGAGATTAAATATATGAGAAAATTAAATTTCAAGATATTGGAGAGATTGAGTGTAATACCCTTAATTACTAAATCGTGTACAAGTCAAAATGTCTCATAAAAAGTTAAAATAATTAAAAAGATAAAAATTAATATTTAATTAGATGGAGGTCATCCAAATGTGTCTTTCATGTTTGTTTTGCCTCGATCGTGCCATGATTTGAATTTTTGCATATTAACAAAGTAAAAAGGTGTACATGGTAACAAATGTTTTTTTAATATTAAGTAAATATACAATAAAACTAGCATAAGATAAATTAGAAACTTTTAATATACAAAATTCAATAGCAACCAATGGTCACAAGAAAGAAGAACTAAAGTTTCATAGTAATATAAACAAATAAAAAAACAATATTTGTAGAAATGAGATATATTATTCAAAAAATATTTATTCAAAGAAACAAAAAAGATCGACTACAACAACTATGATCGTGAAATTGCGTAAAAAAAGAATTACCTCATAAAGCATTAAGAAAATCCATTAAAATAAAATATTATATATAAAATTAAATTTTTAATTGGATAAAGCTTGCCAATACTATTTAAAAAGTTTTGTTTGTCTTGATTAAACCACATTACCAATTTTTACAATTGACAAAGTAAAGAAGCATGAATATAATAATTTTATTCTAATCCAAATTTAATAAAAATTAAGACTAAAATGAGATAAATTAAAGCAATATAATAGAACAAAATCAAACACATATAATGGTTACATAAAAGAAGAATTATTGTTATGTAGTAATATAACCAAATCAAAGCAAAATATTTAGAAAAATTAAAAACATTATGCAAGAAATATGTAATCCAAAAGATCAAGAAGTTTAAGTGTAATATACTTAATCATCAAAAAATATTCAAATCAAAATATCTTGTAAGACATGCCAAAATCTGAATAAGTAAATTTCGAAAGAAATGAATATTTAGTAAAATAAAGCATATCAAGACAAGTTCAATGATTTTTGTTTTGTGTTGACCATGCTTCACTTTCAATTACAATGAATTATGAATGTAAGTAAGAATAAAAAAATAAAAACTAATATTTTAATAATAAATTAATAAATATTGTAGCTAAAATAAAATGAAATGATGCAATGTAATATAACCAAATATAATACATTAAATTATCACACAAAAAATTATTTATAATCACATTATAATATATGAAATAAATTCAAGGATATCAAGCGCAATATAATTAATTATTAAATCTTGTATAAATTAAAATACTATAAAGTATGCCAAAAGTTAGTAAAAATATTAACAAATATAAAAATAAATTATTAATTAAATAGAGTACGTTAAGACAAGTCCAACTCATTTGTTTTTTCTTAATAAAAAATCATTTTGAATATGAAAGAATTAACAAATAAAATTCAAATAAATAAATCCAAGTTATTATTTTAATAATATGCAAATATATATTAAAGCTCAAAAGAGATATATTCAAGTAATTTAATAAATTAAATCAAATTGAAGTGGTCAAAAGAGAAGAGATTTAGAGTTAATATATAATATAGCTAAATTAAAAAAATTTTAATTTAGCTAGAACTTGTTCATTGGATAAAGCTCATTAAAACAAGTCTAACAACTTTTGTTTCCTCTTATTTATACATCATTTAGAATAACTACAAATTATAAAATTAAATATGCAATAAGAGTAATAAATTATTCTTTTAATTTCAAGAAAATATAAGTTAAAGAAAAAATAAGGAAAATCAAAATAATTTAATATGGCCAAATCATTTCAATTTAAACATCACTTGAATGGAAATTTATTGATCCATAGTTATATAACTAAACCAAGTGTGGTATCTTGAAGAATACCAAAATTCTAGAAATGAAGATATTCAAAAATATATAAATGAGGTTTTAATTATTATAGCTCATCAAAAAGAGTTAAATGTCATTTGTTTCTTGTTAATTTGAGCTTGTTGGAATAACTAAATATTGCCAAACTATATAAGTATAAATAAAAAGATTGTTATTTTATCATTAAGTGATTATATATTAATTTGAAATAAGATTAATTAGAATAATATACATATATCAAATCAAAACAATTTATAGGGCACATTAGAGGAGATCTTTTATTTCCTTGTAATATGACAAAACTTAAGAGAATTTATAAGAAATGAGAAATATTTTGTAAGAAAGTTGTATTCAAAGATTCAAAAAAGGTCAAGTAAAACTTCCTCAATTGATAAATTGAGTAGAAGTCAAAATGTTTTGTAAATCCTATCAAGTTTCTATTAAAAATATTTAAAAATGAAAAAATAAATATTTAATTTGATAGAACTAGTTGAGATGAGTGCAATGATGTTTGCTATCTCTAATCAAACATCTTTTGGAACTACTATGAGTTACCAAAGTAAGTAATAAAAAATAATAATAAATTATTTTTCTATTATTAAATAAATACATATTAAAACTAAAATAAAATAAATTGAAGTAATGTTATATAACGAAATGAAGTAGGTGTAAAATATAAGTGAATGTTTTTTTGTTACATAGTAATAGAACCAAATCACAATGAAACATTTTAAATAAGGAGATAAATTGCACAAGAATTTGCACTCATGTTTTCTAAGAAGATCAAACATAACATCTTATATCTTCAAAATACATACGAGTTGAGTACAACATTTTTTGCCTCATCTCGATCAAACCTCTTTCGGAATAACACTAAATTACCAAGGTAAATAAGTAGAAATAACCATAAATTATTATTTTTATATTACTCAAATATATATCAAAAGATAAATAAATAAATTTGGGTAACGTAATATAATAAAATAAAAATGATGTAAAGATCTCATGAGTGAAGAATTAGAGTTTCATTGTATTATATTGAAATTTAAGTGGAAAAGTGCAGGAAATGAGGAAAATTGTGTGAGAGTACTACATTCTAAGGTATTTTGGAGATCGTGTGTATCTTCCTTGATTAAAAAATTACGTGTGTTGAAGACTATCCTAAACTCTCCCAAAATCATAGAAAATAAAATATTTAAAATAATAAAATAAATATTTAAAATAATAAAATAAATATTTATTTGGATGGATCTTATCATAACTAGTCGAGTAACGCTTATTTCTTTTAATCAAAACTTGTTTAAAACTTATACAAATTGCCATTGTAAATAATCATAAATAATAACAAAATATTATTTCAATTATATATATATAAGATAAAATTAAATAAATCAATATAACATATTTTGAAAATAACAATTGTATGTTAAGATCACATGATAAAAGAATTAAATTTCATAGCAATATAACTAAAATAAAGGTTAAGAAATTTGAAACAATTTCATAAATTATATGCATAAGTTACAATTTTATATCATAAAAATTAAATTCGAAAGTGCTATTCGAGATGTGTCAAATAATGTTTATTTTATCTTAATCAAACCTCATTTAGAATTACTACAAATTACAAAAATAAATAAGCATAAATAAAAATAAATTACTATTCTAAGATTAAGTAAATGTATAATGATACTTAAATGAGATAAATTAAAACATAAAAAAATAACCAAATCAAAGTGATATAAAGGTCACATGAGCAGAGAATTTGCATTTCATAGTAATAAACAAAATCAACATAAAAAAACTTGGAAAATAAGATAAATTATATAGAAAACATGCATTCTAAGATATTAAAAATATTGAATTTAACAACATCAGTCGTCAAATTAGTTTCAAATGGAAATGTCTTATAAAGCATGTAAAAAATATTTTAAAAAATAAATATTCCATTTGTTTGCCTTTTGAAGTGAGTCCAAAGACATTTGTTTCATCTCAATCTAGCCTCATTAAAAATTAATATGAATTACCAAAATATATAAGCATAAGAAACAAAAAATTCTTGTTGTCATATTAAGTAAGCATATAGTAAATTTAAAATATGATAAATTAAAGCAATGTAATTTAAACAAATCAAACTTATGCAAGTGTCACATGAGAGGAAAATTATTGTTTTATCGTAATATAACTAACAAAGAGAAACAATAAGAAAAAAAATTAGATAAATTATGAAAAGTTTTATCCCAAGAAACTAATGAGATCAAGTATAGTATTCTCAATAGTGAGATAAACTAAGAATTTAAATGTCTCACAAAACATATAAGAACCCTAGAAAATAAAATTTTAAAAAATAAAATTGTATATTCAATTGGATAAAGATCATCAAGATGAGTTACAACATTTGTTTTATCTTGATACACCATCATTTTGAATTTTTTCAAATTACAAAAATAAATAAAAATAAATAATAGCACTATGTTAATTTAACATTAAGTAAATATATATATATATATATATATTAAAGTTAAAAATAAATAAATTAAAGAAAAATTATCCAACCAAATGAAACTGTTGTAAATGTTAAATGATAGGAGATTTAGAGTTTCATATTAATTTGACTAAATTGAGGGCAAAACTTTAAAGAAATAAGACAAATTGTGTCAAAAAATTGCATACTAAGATACCATAGAGATCTAGTGTATAATTGGATATAACACATTAAGAAATACTAAAAATTAGTAAATAAGCATGAATAATTATAAATTCTTAAGTGAATATATGTTGAAGCTAAACTAGATAAATTGAAGCAGTATAATATAATGAAATCAATTTAATTTAAAGGTAACACAAGATGTAATTTAAAGGTCTCTTGATCTTAAAATTAAGTATGAATCAATGTGTCTAACAAAAAATGCCATGATATTAGAAAATAAAATCTTTTAAAAAAAATAAAAAAGAATATTTAATTAGATAGAGCTCATTAACACAAGTCCAACGGCATTTGTCATCTTAATCGGGCCTTATTTAGAATTAGTATGTATTACCAAAATAAATAAGAATCAATAATTATAAATTATTTTCTTAATTTTAAGTAAATTTGTGCTAAAGTTGCAACAAGATAAATTGAAGAAATATAACATAATCAAATGAAAGAAATATAAAGGTAACACTATTAAAGATTTTGTGTTAGTTGTAATGCAGCAAAATAAAAGAAAAATATTTCTTCTGTAGGCCAAGCTAAATCTGGTCATAGATCTTGATTCTTGTCTAACATACCTAATCAATTTCATTTTTATAAAGGTGTTAATTCGATTGCATACGACCGATCTCTCCATTTCTGCAATCTAATGGTCCCAGACCACTCGGATCGACCGGTAACTATGCAACGACTTTTTTAGACATTTTTTCAAGCCGTTGGAGAGTTATTTATTTGTTTATTTCGCAATTAAAAGATTACAAAAGCTGCAAAAATTCTAACGGCTAAATTGGGTGTTTGGTAAGTGGTTTTATACGTTACTAAATTCCATATAAATAAAGGATTTTTATATGAAAATTAGAATAAATTTTTTTTTGTGATCCTAAGAAAAAAGATTAAAGCCATTAGTCACTCGTTTCTCTCGTTGTTTTCATAAACTGTTGAGCCATTTACTTGTCAAACTCCTGAAATCCTTTTCATTCTAAAATCAGCAAATTTATTAATTTTCTTGATATTTAATTCACTTAATTAAGATACTTGAGCCTTTTTAATTGTTTTGTAAAGCATAACAATTTTGTTGTATTGATTTAGATTTTATGTCACTAAATAATTTTCTATTTTTTTCATTTTATTTTTTTTATGGATGTAGTAGCCTATTTCATTTATTTTGTTATAAGACCATAGTAGTATTTCTCATTTGTTTCTTTGTTTTGAGTGCTTAGGACATTTGTTTATTTGTAGAAGGCTTAAATTTGTAGCAATTGCCTAGTTTTATAATAGGCTATATGTAGGCTTGTTTTATAAGTCGAACAACCTAAAAATCTATTATTTATATTTTTGATTACTTTTGATTTTTCAATTACACAACTTTTAAAAAACTTAACATGTTTTTAAAATAAAATGAAAACTTATAGAAAATCACGTTTACATATTTGTTAAACTTTATAAAATATTGTTATAAATATTATATGGAAATATCTTGTAATAAATCAAACTTTGATTCAAACCAACTCTCCTTTCTTACTCAACCCCACTTCAAAAAACTTATTAAAATTAATTTTCTTCCATGAGAAAAGGTGTGTTATTAAAAATATGTGCAACACAAGGAGTTCTCAAGAGGTGACCCATCCTAACAATACTCTAACCCAAGCATGCTTAACATTTGAGTTTTAATGGGATTGAGTGCTATAATGCTTGTGTGGTCACAATTACATGCTAAAGAAAAAAAATCATGGTTGTGTAATTATTGTTTTGAAAATAATGAATCATTTTAAAAAGATTTTAAATTAACAAATAAATGCACTTCTAAAATTTTTTGTATGCTTATTATGTCTATCATACTATACTATATTATTATAATATTTATATAAAGTAATTAAAAAATTTAAATAATAGACATTAATACGTATGGATTTCTTCAATTATATTATAATTTCTACAAATAAAAAGTTCAAAACCTTAATGAATATAAATAATAAAAATATATTTATCATAAATGTTATACATTAGAATAAGAAAAATAAGAAAATTTTCTTTAGTATTGATAATTGATTTGTATAAAAAGTTAAAGATGAAAATAATTATTCCTTTAGAGAGAGAATGTCACAGATGGACAAGAGAAAAATAGAGAAGAAAATAATAATAAAGAAAGATGAGAGATGATTAAATAAAGAGGAAAAAAAGAGGGAATATAAAAAAGTTTGAAAAAATAAATAATAAAATAAAAGAGAAAGAATTGAGAAAGTAAAAAAAAGATATTGGTGAGACAAAAAGGCTAAGAAAAATATCATGATCTAGGGAATAAATAGATAAATAAGAGAATGATAATAGAAGAGAGGAAAAAGGATGATAATTTGAGGGATACTGAGATAAAGAGAAAAGGTTGGAAAAATAGTTAAATAAAAGTTAAACATAAATAATTAAAATTATATTATTTACAAATACAATAAGTGAATCATATATAATACTTAACAATATTAAATTATTAGATAATTTTAGTTTTGTTATTTGTTTTGAAAATTACAAATATTTAAATTTTTTTTAACTATTAATAAAATATTATTTTAATGTCTAATATTCTATAATATAATATTTCTATATTTAAACAATCCTTAAAAAGCATATGTACACTTTTATAAACATAAATTAATTCTAATATATTATATTTAACAATTTATTTTTTCTTAATAATAAACTAAATTAAAGTTAATATTTTATTATTTCATATGATCTATTATATTTATTATTATATTAAATTAACTTAAATATTGCAAAAATATTTCTAAAAATTAAATATATTTATAAAATGTCATTTTTAATAATTTATTATTTTAAAAATAATAATTTTATAAAAACTATGTATCATTCATTAAAGAAATTAATGTCATGAAAAATACTAACAACAACAGAACATTTCAATAGGTCAGCCATCCCAACACTATGCTTGACTAAACATGTTTAACTTTTGAGTTCTAATGATAAAGTTTCCTATAATACTGGTTTTGGTCGCACATACATGAAATATATATTATATCGAATTTGTGTGATTATTTTTTTAAAGGTATTGCATGACAGTTCTAAAATTTTCTAAATTATTAAGCATATTAATATTTAAATAAAATTTATGCTTTTTATATATATTATAATATAGTATGATATGCATATTTTATTTTTATGAAATAAATAAAAAATTAGATGAACTATCATTTTTGATAACATTGATAATAATACATAATAATTTCTTTTATTATGTTATCATTCTTATTAATGAAAAATAAAATTATGTAATAAATATTAAAAATAAAAAAATATATTTAAAAAATATTATATATTAGAATATATCATGCAAGAGATCTTTTGAATACTATAAATTGATGAGCTCAAAAAGTGATAATGGAGATGGAGATAAATATTCTCCAAAAGAAAAAAATTCATGAATTAATAAAAAAACAAAATAAAAAAGTTGTAGTTGCTTGATTTTTATTTTGAAAATAATGAATATTTTTAAACTTTTTTAAATTAACAAGTAACTATAGTTTTAAAAGTTTTCTTAGGCATACTATGTTTATCATACTATGTTATAAAATTAATATATTATTGATAAAAAATATATAAAAACTTTAAATAAATTATTATTTTTGATAATGTTGACATTAATACATATGAATTTCTTCTATTATATTATCATTCTTACAAATAAAAAATTATATTACTTAATCAATATAAATAATAAACTATATATTTATAATAAATATTATATATTAGATTGTGAAACACCATATATTTTTTAAATATTGAAAATTAATTAGTAGACAAAAGATAATAAAGATGAAGATAATTATTCTTTTAAAGATAAAGAAAGTCACAGATTGACATGAGCAAAATAAAGAACAAAATAATAATAAAAAGAGATGAGAGATGATTGAATAAAGAGGAAATGAAAAGATAGAACATAGAAAAGACAAAAAGAATAAATAAAAAATTTAAGAGAAAGAAATAAGAAAGTAAAAATGGATAGTGGTGAGAGAAAGAGGCTAAGAATAATTTTAAGATATAGAGAACAAAGAGAAAAATAAGATAATAATAATAAGAGAGACAAAATAAGGAAAGAATTTGAGGAATATTGAGATAAAAAGTAAGAAAAATAGTTAAATCTAAATAATTATACTTATAGCATTTATAAAATATAATAATTGAATCATATATAATGCTTGTTAATATTAAATTATAAAAATAAATTTTTTATTACTTTTTTAAAAAAATTACTAATATTAGAAATATTATTTTACTATTACTAAAATATTATATTGTTGTCTAATATTCTAAAATATAATAATTTTATATTTAAAAATTCATCATTCAACATATATATACTATTAGAAAACGAAATTAATTCAACTTTATTGTAATTAAGAAAAATGTTTTGCTCAATAATAAACTAGATTAAAGTAAATATTTTTTATATCATATGACATGCCATATTTATTATTATATTAAATTAACAACAATATCATAAATTTGTCTTTATAAATTGATTACTAAAATATAATTTTAAATTATCACTAATAATAGTTCATTTTTTTATATTACAATGTTATAAAAATTAATTGTCATTTATTAAAAAATGAATGTTACAAAAAATAATGGGCAACAATAGGACTTTTAAGATGCCACCTATCCAGACACTACACTTGCTTAAATGTGCTTAACTTTAGAGTTCTAATGATGTTAGGTGTTATAATATTGGTGTGATTGCACATACATGGACAAGATAAATTATCAAAGTTGTGTGATACTTTTTTTTGAAGTTTTAACACCATTTCTAAAATTTTTTAAATTATTAAGCAAATAAACATTTAAATAAAATTTATACATTTTATGTATATTACAATATATTACGATATCAATATTTTATATATATGAAATAAATAAAAAATTACTTGAATTATCATTTTTGATAACATTAACACAAATACTTAATAATTTCTTATATTATATTATATTATAATTCCTATAAAGATAAAATTAAATTAAATAGTAAATATTAAAAATAAAATTTATATTTATAAAAAATATTTTAGATTAGAATATGTTATAGAAGAGATCTCTTAAATATTAATAATTGATGAGCTGAAAAGGTGATAATAGAGATAGAGATAACTATTTTCTAAAAGAAAGAAAGTCACGAATAAGAATTTATAAAAAAATAATATGAAATTATTAACATACACGGAATTTACAATGTAAAATTTTTAACTATATGACAATACAAAAACATTACTTGTAATTTGCTAATGGTAAATATCATTGTTGTAAAGCTAATACCAAAAATTATTTAAAAATAAAAAATTTTCAAGAAATGTTGAAAGTGTTAAAGAAATAAAATTTTTTCAAAAATATTGAAATTGTTAAAAAAATGAAATATTAGAACAATGTGCATAATTTGTTAACAATATATTACATAAAAATGTAATAAAAATTGTAATTTACATCTAAAAAACTATATACAAAGTAATTTACTAATTAAAACTCAATAATATTGGAAATATGGTTAAAGGTCCCACCATATAATTTCTCTTATGTACAAATACAAATAATATTTTTGTGAAAAAAGTTAGTGTGCTACAAAATAAAAAATGTGCAATTTAAAGGTATCATATTTCAAAAATACTTGATTACAAGAAATTTAAAAAACTTTTCTATAAGGAGGGCATGAAAATTAAAATGAACTATACTCTTTTTGTAAAATGATAAAATTGAAAAACATATTTAACATTTTCAAATTCATATATAATCCAAAATATTTATATCTAGTATCATAAGAATTACAAAAAATTTGAACAACCATTTTTATATTATTTAAAATAAAAAGTTAATATAGTCATTCAATTATGATACCTCTTCTTCAATTAAAATGCGCAAAATACAAAAGGAATATCATGGTTTTTCAAAGAAAACTTTTAAAACTCACTTTTATAATGAAATGACAACCTATTATATATGCTTTGATATTTTATTAAAACTCACTTTTCTATCTACATTATATCAATAAAAAAACGTGTTTTTCAACTATCAAAAAAAATATAATTAATATATTAGAAAAAATAGTTTTTAATAAAGAAATGAAAAATAAACAATTTGATAAAATCTACGCACAAATCGTAGTTGAAAAATATTATCGAAAGCAAGGAAACATTTTAAATTAAAATAAAAGGCCCCACAAAAATAAAACAACAATTAATCAAATATGATACATGAAATAAAAAAAGCAATCACAAAAAATGTCATTAAATATAAAGAAAATTTGTAGTAAAGGAATGAGATATATGTACTGCAATGAAAAAAAATAAGATTTATAAAAGTAGAATGTCACCAAAAAAGAGATACAAAACAATTGTTCTATAATAAATAAAAATTTTGAAAAAATGTAAACAAAGTAAACAACTAATTAAATAGATCTTAAAAATTAAAAAAAAATAAAAGATGTATATAAAAATCACTCATTTGGAAAGCAGAAAAATAGTGTTAATATAATGTAAATTTATGAACACTTAAATATATTACTAACATGAGGTAAAATTTTCTATGTAAAGAAATACTTTAAAGTGTTAATTTTTTCGTAAAGAAATATTAAATATAATAAATATTTTTGAGAAATTTAACATTTCAAAAACTTAAGAAATTATGTACGAAATTTAGTTGTTGTATTACACAAATACAATACATGTGTATAGCATGTTATGTAAAGATTATCTTTAATTTTAGATTAAAAAAGAAATTTAAAAATACATAAAATATATTTGTTTAATATTAAAAAATTTAAGGTAATTAAAATATTAAATTCAAAACAATATTGGATTAAAAATCTCCCAGGTAATAAAAAAAATAGAATAATATATTTAAAAATAGATAATAGACATGTAAAATTTATTTATTTAATATATTGATGAGACAATATTCTGACTTCTGCAAGACGAAAAGAGTTTTCTTATTACAAATAGAAATGACTTCAATTTTTAAATTATATTATTTTAAGAAATAATAAACTCATTAAAAATATGATAATTTAAATTTTCAAAAAAATAAAGAAAATTAGTTTAAAGAAAGATTTGAATATCTTAAAAATACATTAGCATGTACTTTTTTTTATTAACATAAGCCTAGTAAACTTAGTTTTGCAAATAAAAATTATTATGAATTTTAACATATAAACATGCCATTATTGCAACTCAACACAAAAAATGTTAAAAGACTATGTCCATGTGTTGTCTATTAAAATTTTCTAATTCTAACCACAAATTCAAAAAATAATTAAATACCATGAAATTAAAAAGTTTAGATATTTAATGATACATTAAAATCTTAAAAATTATTTCAGTTGTGGCAGACAAAAAATATTATGTCAGTAAATAATTGACAATGCTTTATATTACAAAATAATAAAATTTAAAACCATTAAAATCTTAAGGAATTGTATAAAAATTACATAAATGCAAAAATTGAATAAAAAATAGAAATTGATATGGAGGCATTTGCATTTCAATTTTTAAGTTCCATTTTGTAGAGTAAGCTAAAAAAAACCATTTGAGATATCACTATAATGATAATATGTAGTAATTCTTTGTTGAGCTATTATGAATATGTAGCAATAACTAATGAAAGTGAAAAATTGTAATGGAGCATGGCATACATACACCTTAAGATTGGTTGAAGATTCATGGTTCTGCTTAAAGGCTTGATTAACTTCCTAATCTAGGTTCAAGTGGGTTTGCTTCAAATGTTCTTGCTAAGCCATTTCAAGATCTTATGTTCATTAAATTTAATTAGTAAAACCATTAAACCTTTCCATTATAGATAAGTTGTAATTACTTTAAAAAAGATGAAGCAATCATTCAAATTAAACCTTCTTCTTGAGTTTCATTTTTTTCTTTAGCTCTAGAACACATGATATTCAATACAAAATATCATAGATTTAAAATATTTAATATAAATTAAGAAAACAAGTTTAAAATATGCTTAATATTTTTTTATTTTATGGTCATCAAATATGATGGTTAATGTTACATATGTATGATCTAGTTTTTATATTGATTTACTAGTAAAAAATAGAACTATAAATGTGTCGTATATCTACAATCATTTGATTGAGTATATATGATTATCAATTGAGATCGAATTATAAAGTGTGAATATTGCTTTGCATGTTATCCATCTTGCCATATTCTTTTTAATGTTTTAAGAGTTGAGTTCTTCTACAAATAATGTTTTTACAAACTTTTTTTCATGTGTAAAATTTAATATTTCCTATGAGATTGCCAAGTCTTGATTAAACTATAATTCAGTTAAAAATGTATGATTTAATTTCTCATATTGAAATGATTATTCTTTTTACAATGAATGACAAACCTCTTCTGGTTAGCTTTTTGTATCTTCTACATAAGTGAGGTATTTTGTTTTGTATTTTTGCATAGCTTTTATATGAAATTGTACAAAGTAGAATGTTCTACTTTTGTGACAAATTTCTTTTCATTCATTGCATAAAGGACTAATGAAAAAATATTATAATGTTGTTATAGAATTATAATATTTTTTTATGTGTATGACTTTTTTGTTATGTTAAAATTTGTTAACAAAAACATCATCATATTATTGTGAGGATATATAGTACAAACAATCATAACATATCCAAATATTATGAAAAAATTAATTTATATTAGTGTCCCCCCTTTTATGCAATAAATTTATCATGCTTGCACAATTTCAATGATTATTTAGAAAAAACTTGAAAGCATAAAAAACAATAAAGCTTTTCATTATATTGTTTATTCATTTATGTCATACTTGCTTGATTAACTTATGCTACAAATATGAAAATATGAGATAGCTGGTTTATTATGGCAATCAGCTCTATCTATATATTGCCTTTGAATGATCTATTGATTTTATGTTCATAAACAATTAGCAAATTCATAATAGATAGTTTAATCACTCAAGAAAAACAAATAAAGCTATTCGACTTACCTTTAAAAATGAGTGATTCATCAAGAATATATACAGGAATCTTTTTTCATCTTAGAATAGATGGATGAACACATTTCATTCTATTATCTTTATTTATGCGATTCTAAGCATAGTAATGTCTTCATCATACATTTAGATATTATGTCACTTTTGTCCAAAAGGCATTAAGGTAAAAGTTGTAAAAAGTTTTCTATGTTTTAAATTATGGTCTTTCAGCCACCATAATTATTACTGTGTTATGGTCAACTTAAGGTAATTACAACAATCTCTTAAGTGTTGTGATGAATCAGTCATTGATGAAGTTGTCGCAAGGATTCTAGTATGCCCACATTATGGCAAATGGTTCCAGTTTAGTGCTAGTAAAGCTAGGTCGATTGTGGTTTAATGATGGCTTTGCGTTCATGGTAGACCAATTTGAAATCATTATGTGCTTTATGCATTTTTTCTATTTGTTTTAATTATTGTTTGTCCAACAATAGTATGTTTATAAATGTATGAAAGGATTTCAAATGATCAAAATAATTGTTATATAGGAAAAATAGTCTATGTTATTAATTTAAAAAGGCACCAATTTCCTCCTCTTATAGCAAGTGTAGTCCTTTCAACTTTTGTTATAATTGGTTGTTTGAAATGTAGATCTAACACGAAATCATTCTCTGGTATTTTTTATGGTGAATTTTTTCCAATATCTATTAACGTTGTGGATTCTCCTCCTTTTATTCTTTGGGAACATTCAACATTGTAGAAAAATGCTTTTAAAGTTTTTTTCAATTGTAAACTATAATTTTTTGAATGTTTTTGTCCATCCTAGCATTATTCTTGGTGATTAGGGCCATAGGTCATGTACATTTATTCAACTTAACATAAGAGGACAAAAACTTTTAAACTTTGCTTTGTCTAAAAGTTTACAACTTTTCTTCTTGTTATGAAAAATGCAAGATATAGGTAAGTTATTTGGAGATAAATTGTTTCAAATCACTATTTCATATTAGAAAAAGAAGAAGCAAAAGAAATTGAAAAGGAAAGTAACATCATGTGCTCTCTAACTAATTTTGTGAATCAAAGATGCATTGTTTAATTGATGTCTTGATGATATCTCACTTGTTGAATATGATGATAATTTATCTAAATGCATTAATTAATTACTAAACAAACAATGAAGCTAATCAATATTATGATAATTCTAAAGTGAAAAGTTGTAAGCATCAACAATATATTCATGAGTTATGAGAGGCATGAAATTTATTAAGTAATGAATCACTCCAAGGGGATGCAATCACATATCTATTTTCTAAATGACTTACAAAAAAAGCATTTTTATTGTGACAAAAATTATTTGTCAGTAACTCTTGCATTGATGCTTTGAAAAATAGAATTTAGTCCATCTCATTTACGTATGGCTTCTACCCTTTCTTTCAATTAAATTTGAACAATCAGCTATTTTGGAACACAACAAAGCACCTACCAATTCA
This sequence comes from Vanilla planifolia, assembly GCA_023846275.1. Classification (NCBI taxonomy): domain Eukaryota; kingdom Viridiplantae; phylum Streptophyta; class Magnoliopsida; order Asparagales; family Orchidaceae; genus Vanilla; species Vanilla planifolia. The sequence continues at coordinate 432,726 of JAIUJO010000332.1, forward strand.
TTATTTTAGTACTTCACGTAACTAAGTGAATCACTAGGCACTTTGAAGGTAGATATTGCTACTTTAAATTTGACACATCATAAAATTTCTTAAGAATGTATTGATGTTGAGTTAACGAACAACAGAAAAAAATTTAAGCCACCAAAATTTCTTTTTTTTTTGATATTCAAAAGGGGCATAAGCCCTACAGTTACATGTTGATGCGATCCTCACGGAGGATCATACGTGAAATCTAGCAACATCAACTTAATAAGCAGCTTGGGGTATGAAGTCCCCGTATCCCACACAAAGTCATTACAACAAGCAGCCCGTGCCACCCAATCGGCAGGCTCATTTCCTTCCCGGTATATATGCGTTATAGTGAGGGTGTCCAGTTCTCTAGCACATCGAATGATCTCAGCAAGAGGTCTAGTCTCAGGAGCACTGGTAATAAGCTTCCGAACTGTTAACATAGCCGTCATGCAGTCCGTTTGTATCTCAACAGCCCGGTACTGAGGCAAGGATCTCCGTAGTAGGTGAAAGGCCTCCAGAATCGCCTGAACCTCCATGGCCTCGCTAGCCTGTGAGACAAACCTCCTACCCATAGCCAGGAGAGGCTTCCCCATATGGTCTCTCACAACCACTCCAATGCCCACAGAGTAGCAGCGTCGCAGTTCACCTTAATCCATCCAGTGGGAGGGGGAACCCAACAATGGGTAACAGACAGTTCAGGCGAACTGTACAGGTTCCCGCGGGACATGGATGCATGAATGTTGCTCTGGTCAGCTACAGCAGCGATCTCGATCTTAATATTGCGCAGTAATGTGCCGAGGTTGCCAGTAGGGACACTGTGTCTCTTCGCATTCCTCCTTCCCCATAGATAGTATAAGGACGTAGCCACAGTTGCGGCATGCATTGCCCCGCCACCGTTCCTTGCCGCCGGCGAACCAATGAAGGCCATAAATTGGCGGATGAAATCACTGCCGGCACCGTCCACCTCCACATCAGCGGGATTCATCTTAACAGCAACGACGACGTCACGAACAATGATGTTTCGCCAAAGATCCTGGGCTTGCGGGCAGCTCCAGAAGACATGGTGCGCGGTCTCCTCTGCCTCACAGCCCCACACGCAGCGGCGGTTCTCAGCCATGCCCCTCCGCGCAAGCCACGTCGCCGTGGGGAGGTAGTCACCCACCACCCGCCAGAGAAACAGCCGCACCCGCGGCAGAGTTTTAAGCTTCCACAGCCCCCGCATCTGATTAGAGCTCCACCAGCTCGCCGTGGGAGCACCGACGCCCTGTCTGCATTTCAGGTCATAGTAAATTTTGCCATTATCAATCTTCTCCGTTTCCAAGTGTACCTGGACCAGCATATCACGAGCAGAGGACCGCGCCCTGGGAAGATGGAGAATTCTGTCAATGAGCATATCACTAGCCCAAATTCAAATGCTGCTGACATCCCACTCGCCCTCTTTATTGATACAGTCCACCACCCTCGCTGGCCACCCAGTCTTCATGTTAATTAACGTCGGCCAAATGCAAATGGGGAGGAAGCCAAGCCAATTATCTTCCTCAAATCTCGCCTCCTTACCGTCTCCAATTCTCTACACGAATTCCACCACCGCAGTTGGTATCGCCTCGAGCACAAGCTTGCCAGAGTGAGATAAATTCCATGGGATCTTTGAGGTCAGCAGGTTGCCCACGTACTTCCTCCTAAAGATGTCAACCCAGGGGCTATCCTCACGACACAGCACCCTCTTGCACTGCTTCATCATCAAGACATGTTGCCAAACACGAAAGTCCCTCAACCCCAGGCCGCCCGCATTCCTAGGAAGCGTAACACAGCTCCAAGGCGCGTAATGGATCATGTGAGTATTGCTTGCACCATTCCACAGGAAATTCCTCACGCACCGCTCCATCATTTCAATGACACCCGCTGGCACGATGCAATGTCGAAGAATATACGTGGGGATAGCATTAAGCACCGAATTGGCCAGAGAGACTCTGCCAGCCAGGGACAGGGGACGAATCCTCCAACCAGCAATGCAAGCCTCCATTCTCTGGATTAGGAAGTTTAAATCAGCCAGCTTAAGCCTCTTAGCCGCAATTGGCACTCCAAGATAATTCAGAGAACTCCCGCGCACCATGCGAAGCTTCTTAGCAACCTTCTATGTCGTTATCGTGCTGCTCCTCCGGCTGAAGTGAACACTAGATTTAGAGAATGGAGGGACATTTCTACTTGTTAACTCTTTGGCCTAGAAATACATTATGGTTGATCAACGACATTTCTTAAAAATTTTAAACAATTAAGTACACCCTTAATGCTAATGAAAGACAACTAATATATATAAGGGTGTGAAACTATCAAGCAAGCCTATTAATGGATTACTAAAGCTCCTAAAAAAATTCTATAAAATGAGAAGGACAATGACTAAGTTTTTTATTCAAAAAATTCATATAACAAAATTTACCATTGATATAATAATCTAGATCTCAAAAATTTTAGTGAACTTTAAAGAGATCAACATCCTTTAGGTTTGAAATTCAAACTAAGGATTTTAATCCATTCAAACGTCAAAAGATGAGATAAAAGTTGTAAAAGATTTAGAAAAAATCAATCAGCCAAAGATGTATTAGAGGATGCTTTCAGCTATCCAAATTTTAGATAATGGTAGTCTTAATGAATATCTTATTATTTTGAAATATCTGTGATGCTACTAAAAATGGTTTATCTAAGTGATCAACTAAGTTATTGAAATATATATTGTTAGATAAGTTGCATTGTTGAAACCTCACTTCTATGGATAAGACCTAAAAACTTGCTTTTAAACTCAATTTTTAGCATTATTTTTACTATCAACCAAACAAGATACAGATTCTTTGGAAGGATTTCAATTGTAATGTTGACATTAATGAAAGGAAGTTTGTTTATATCAACATTAAGCATCAAAACTATGCTTCTGAAGCTAGCTACGCTTTCACCTATGATAAAAGCGTGGTATCTAGAAGGAGCCCATTAAGGGCATGTCATTCTGCATTGTCAATGACACTAAAAATCCACGCATGATGGGCACTGATTTTAATTAAATCACACCTTCAAAATATTACAATGTCCAATCTACACTTAGAGTAAAACTAATGTAATAGTTTGGTTATTACATAACTCTATCTCACCAAAAGGAATAGTCATTTTATAATCATTCTTTTATATGGGCAACGAAAGGTAATAAAATATGGGTTTGCAAAAGATTGGATAGAGTGTTGGTTAATAACAAATAAATAGAACTACTTTCAACTTTTATATTTCATCACCTTGTTCGATAAGGTCATCTTCCTCTTCTATTAAATGTCATCAAAATTCATCCTCCATCTCCAAAATAATTTAAATTTCATAACATGTTTTTGAATCATCTTACATTTCTATAGACAATGGAGAATAACTAGAATTCTTCTTTAAAATACTTTGGAAAGAAGGCAGTAGTTTTAAAATAAAATGGACTTAAAATGAGCCATAAAGATTGAAAAAATCAACATTTGCAAAAATTGTTTATCCTACTAAATTACATAAGGAACATGTGAATAAAAAATACATAGTTATTTTAAGAAAACAAAAAGAGGATTAGTGGAAAGTGTTTTATCTTGTTAATTCTTATTATTTAAAATATTTAGAGCAGAGTGTTATTCATATAGAAAAAAGGAATTAGAAGGCTAATAGAAGGAGTAAGAAATACCACACTCTTTTATACAATAGTGATGAAGTGAAAAAAAAACGAGGACAAAATAATGACAGTCATAATCAATAATTCTTCAAATCTTTTTAAGTCTTTTTAAATAATTAAAGGAGAAAATATGATTAATTACAACACTTCCTTATTGGAAAATCAAACAAACTCTAGAATAATTCAAGGTATCACCAAGTAAGAAATTAAAAATGTAAATTTTAATGTGAATTTAAATAGCACTCTGGGCCCAAAAGATTTTAATGGAAAATTCTTCACAAATTATTGAAATTTATCTCAAATGTTGTGTTGAATGTACCTAAAGAATTTTTATGAAATCTCCAATTCTTTGAGGGATTTTAGCCACAATCAATATATATATTCATAAATCTCATATCCTAGAAATATTATTTTATTTTAGACAAAATATTCTTCAAAACATCATGAAAACAATATTCATAGTTCTCACAGTTTATTAAATATAACAAATTTTTTAAGGTTTCTTTCTCTAAAGTCAACTAGTTTTATAAATGTAGAGATATTCTATAGAACATATTACATGTTTAGTAATTTCTATATTCTCTTATCAAAAAAAATAAAGTGACAATTTTATTGTTAAGTTGGATTTTAGGAATGTGAATTACACATATCAAGGAAATTTCTTTGTAAGACGCTTTCCATGTATAATGTTAATAAAAATCTTATAAGATACTCACCAATTATCTTTGCAATACATGGATATTAACAATCATTAATATATCACTAAGAAACCTTTTTCAACTTTCAATCAATCTTAACCAAGGTAATCCTCTATCTTTCATTGTTTTCATCTCATTCATGGAGTTCTTAAAAGAAGCCATATTAACATTTTTTCTCAAAAAAGAATGACATTACATGGATAACATATATTATCTATATCTATCACTCACCTTGCTTGTGTAGACAACATAATTATTATTATTATTAGAGAACAGTTGAAAACTACTATTAATCTTAGTATGTTTCTATAGCTCTTTCGACACTGTACAAGGTTCCTAAATACAAAAATTAAAATTGAGGACATCTATAGAAATAGAAGAGTATATGCTTGGTAAATCGAATTTTTAATGCCTCAAGATTGCATTAAATAAATCTTCTTTTAGCTTATTTGTGCTACAGACCATATATGGGTCACAAGAAAGTAGCTCACTTCCAAAGTTTGACAGATAAAAGTAAAAATAGATTTCCTTAGGTAGAAAATGATGTTGTTATCTATCAAGGGTGGACACATTCTCATCAAGCATGGCATTTCTTTAACTTTAATATACATGGTAATGACAAGTAAACTCTTGATGTAGCTTTATGATACATTTAAAAAGGAATTAATTGACTTTTGTGTGGAGACAATGAAGAAAATCTTAAGCATAACTTGACTTCTAGGAAAAACATTAATTTCTTATTAGAGGAAAATATCCTCGATATTTAGAAAATAAAGAAAATGATGAAACTTTTATGGAAAACTTAATTGCTAGATACTCACCAACAACACTTTGTGGTGTAACTACATGTCAATAAAATACCAATTTTGAGATGCATCAAGGATAATATCCAAAACATGGTTTAGCATGCAAAATATTAAACTTTTGTTTACAAATAATGCAAATTGGTCTAACTCAATGAATTTATTATATATGGTCTCTAACTTGTGATGAGTAGTTTACCTATAATTTTATCTAAGTTTATTTGAGATTAAAAGAGCCAAGTATAAAATTTAGATGTCAATTAGGAAGCACAAAATGCCCTTTAATGATGTTAATGTTACATGAATGATATTCAAAAAGGTATGCCAATACCAAATAACTTAATGAACCTTAACTCCAACTTGCTTTAATGTGCCAATTATCTCCAAATGAAGATTCAATTGTTCAAGCTTTTTTTATTATAAAGAAGCAAAATAAGCATGCGTTACTTCTAAAAATAATTCACCCATTATGCAACTTGATAGCTATAAAATCATGAATTGAATTACATCATGCAATAAGAAAGGCAATAAGAAATTCATAATGGAGAGGTCATAATCACACTGCCCACTTCAATATCATTCAATATTGAAAAAGCTAACGTAATAAAGAACTTTGAGTAATTAAATCAAACAGTAAAAAACCATATATATGTAATATTAAAGAGAATTGTTTCTTTATAATAAACATTATTTCTAATCTTTTTTCAAACTTTTTGGAAGATGCCAAACGAACGATTTTGGGAATCAAAGTTTAATTGGCAAGAACTTACGAAAAAAGTGGAAGTGACTAGGTAGTTAACATCGATGATCTGGATGTTGTTAAACATCATTGGTTTGAAGTTATTCATAAATTGAGGTGCTATTGCAGTTGGAATTATTGGAAACAATTTCGAGGAAATGAGTTTAGATTTTTTTTAATATTTAAATAAATCAAATAAGACCTAAAGTCAAGGTAATGGCCATAACTATGGGTCTTTAATTATGCAAGCAATTGCAAATTAGAAATTAATACATTTTAATGAATTGTATTGTGTTATAGAATCTATACCAAGATTTAGAAAATATACAATTAGAGTTAGCAAGTTGCTTGATGTAAGTATGGAAACCAAATTGCTAAACATAAAGTTGAGCTTAGTATACAAAGAATATAATAATGTGCCATATCTCTTTACTAAAAAGCCTACAATAAAAAAATTATCTCACATAATATTGGAGCATCAATTCAAGATAAATGCAAAGTTGTTGTTAATATAGAGAAATTATATCTTACATTTTGCCAATATAGAGGGCATGATATTTAAAATATGGAATATTTTCATATTACATGGGGGTAGAATTGAACTATTCAAGGCTTTTGTCTATTTTGTATAATTCAAATATTGTTTTTGAAAGATAGGTACTTCTACTTTTCAGTGCTACTATTCTTGTGCTTCAAAAATCATAACATAAAAATAATTGAATAAGAACAGGTGTTGAGAACTATTCATCTTAGGGCATGATTTCCTTAATACAACTTTAACAACTAATGGATCAGGAAAATTTACAACAATGTAACTTCTATCAAAATATAGTATTATTATGATGTAACATTTCCTTAAATCATAAGATTATGTAAGAAAAAATTAGCTATCATTATAACATGCTAATTTTGGAAGCTCACACAAGTTTGATGGTTCACAAAGAATTTTAGACAACAGACTAATATGATCTTTGTTGATTGTATTATCATCAATTTACCTTTGGTTATCATTAACACTATGCATCTTATGATATAGTTGTATTTTGAAATTTTTTTGTAAGTAGAATAGATAGAATGAATATTAAAATATAAGCATAGGAAAAGCAACTCAACTCTTATACTAAATAGACTCAATCCTTGTTTACATTGGACTAATATGATCGGCATCTTTCAATACAAACATACATTCATAATGATATGGAAATGAACATGACACATGAAAATAGGGAAGAGCATAACAAGAACTTTGTCTTCATATGGCAATCATAAACACAAAGCTTAACCACTTCCATAATCACGATGGAATTTTAACCATTTTGGTAAATGACATCAACAACTTCTATTTCAGGTGTCCTACTAAATTTTTAGAAGCAAAATTCAATAGGATATAAAGCAATGTATAACACATTTATTGGACGAGTAAAAAAGTTAATTATCCCAAATATTGTTTAAAGTCGAGTAAGAGAATGTCAAAGAAATGAATGAATATGATTTCTAGAAATTTAAAAATGAGACAAAAATAATTGATATTGTATCATAATCACTTCTAACAAGAAATCCCAAACACAAAGAATAAAACCACATTATAAAAAGCTGATGAACAAAGATGTGGTTCAGACTACTAAATCATTGTTTCTTGCTAAAAGGGTTTTTATGATTAATGTAGTACTTAAGGCTAATGGAATATGCACTCTTAGTGACAAGATGTTCATAAAAGGGATTATCATTACACTTAATTTCATAAGTTGAACCATTTTTTGGGGTGGCATAACTAAAATCAATATAATGCCCAATGATTTATGAGATTTAGAACTCTAGGGATTAAGGATTTGGCCAAAAATTATTAATGTAGGATATGTATTAAGAACTCCTATAACAAGATTTATGGAAGAAGGTAATGATTAAAAGTATGACAGTAATGGTGGAGATAAATTGAAATCATAATTTACATGGATAACAAACTATGACTATGTAACCTTTTAGATAAAGAAAAAATTATTTCTAGAAATATAATGCCAATATTAAAAAAAAGATCTTTCTATTTATTCCATCATAGGGCTTTAAATAGATTGTAATTTTAAGCATAAATTCAAAAGAAAAACCAACTAAACTAACACTCTTAATGAAAACATGCAAAAATTATACCTTTTGTAAGAAAGGATGAAAATAAAATAAGGAAATTATTTGAAACATTAAAAATTATATTTAAATAAAACAAAAAATATACTAATAAAAATAAATAAAATTAAATAGTGCAATTCAATTATTATCATAATTTAAGTTGTCTTACATCAATCAACATTATTACAAGAAACTTTATCGTGTGGTGTGTTAAGTAAATCTTCATCAAACTTACCATTGGCCTTATGATCATGCAAAACAACTAAATTAATATTACATAATTGGTGGAAAAAATATAGTTTAAAATCTTATCAAATGGTCAATTGTTTTTTTTTATCAAAGCTTATTTTAAGTAATTGAAATAACTGTTACGATTCAAAAACGCTACTTGTAGCATTGCCACGTTTGACTTCTCGACCATTATTTCTAATATTTTCCTACAACCCACATTATGTCTTCACATTATTGTATTTTGAATGTAAGCATGATGTTAGCACATTTTTTATGTGTTCTTTTTAAATTATTCTTGAGTAATAGTGTTTTAGTAACTCCATGCATGGTTTTACTATCATGTGCATGTCAATATTATTACACTTCACATCGACCAAGTAGCTCCCATAAGAGTTAAAGTTTTAAGTGACTTTTCTCCTTTACTTCCAAACCAATAATTAACATAGCAAAGTAATTGCATCTGAACTACTTCCAACATTAGTTGAAATCGTAAATGGCTTATGAAGGGTCAAATCATTTTGTTGGACTATGTGTAACCTATTTTGAAGGCATAATTTTAAAATAATTTTTATTAAAATTTTAGTAAATTTTAATGTTTTTCCTATAACATTTGTAGCCTACTATTTTTACATTAGGTATATTTTTTGGATGGATAAATTCTATTTATAAAAAATTAAATTACAAAATTTTTGACAATTTTGGAGTTGTCTTATGAAAATAGTAGCCTTGAAAGGTGTGAACAATTGCATTGAATATTCTAAACATGAGCATCTCAAATTATGCCTTAGTTACATGGGTTTTTATTATACTCAAATTATAAAATGGTTGATGTCAAAAATTTATGTATTAAATTACATAATTCACTATCAAAATCCATTTGATTATTATGTGCAACCTCTTAATATATTTAATTTTTTTTGAGAAGTTAAATTTTTATTAATGAGAACTTCATTATTTATTTAGGATTATCTAAAATAAATTTACAAATATTAATCCTATTGTTTTTCTTAGACCCATTTCAACAAAAATTGATGAAGCCATTCAAGTTAATACGACTTAAAAATATCGTATTGGTATTAACTATGGAAATTACATACAAAATATTTTGTGTGATGGATTTATATGACTACATTTATAATATTCTCCTTAGTTATCTCATGTAAGCACTTAGCATTTTGGACATGTAAGTTCTATCACTTAAAATATCCATCTTATTGCTCAATACCTCATTTTTTCATTTAATCAATGATAAACTCAAATGTGAAGTTTTGAATTTCTTTAATACAAATTCAAACCTGAAGAGCTTTCTAAAATTTATCAACCTATGTTTACATCTAAGTGAAAGCCATCAACACCTCAATAATGTCTGATTAATTCTAATTCTTATTATAGTAATAAAACTTTTAAATATTAACTTTTGTAGACATATCCACCTAAGTTTATCTATCTTAAGCTTAATCTAACTACAACTAAAAGAAAAATAAGTTGCATTTTTGTTACTCCAAAAAATTTTCTTGTCCCTGATTTCAAATATAACACTAAGCATAATGTTTATTTGCCTATTGGTATAAATTTATTTTGATAAAGCAATTAGTCATGTTTGTATAATAAAGATTGAACTCAATGAAATTTTTTGAAGCATAAATACATAATGTAATTTCTTAGTTGGGTTTAACTAATATAAGAAAAGTTATTTTATAAGGTTAATAGTGATCTTTTTTTAGTTCTTTTACATTTGTAAACGTATTCCTTTGCAATGGTTTACGTATAAGGAATGTTTTTATTCATGAAGGTTAGCATTCTGATGCATAGATTCATATTATTAACATGATAAAAACCTTTATGAATGAAAGTATCAAATTTGGTTTATAATATTTGATTTCTCCATCATGGTGATTTTGTGCACAAACAAGCAATTAGAGAGGAGCACAAAGATTGGCCATGCTTCCTTTTTTTGATATTTTTCCACCTTTTTTAATTATTTTGACATAAGTATAATACCTAAATCTAGTTTGCAGAAATGACATCCTACCTTTCTCTTCATAATTCTAAATTTCATATTTATCAGTAACAAAATATTTGTCATACTTTTATGCATAATATATATATTTCATGAATATAATATTTTATTATTATTAATAAATTATATTTTTTATTATTTTTATTTATTTTTCATTCTATTTTTAATTTTTTTCAATAAAAGTGCAATGTTTTATGGAAAATTGTACAAAATAGTTTGATGATTTTTTAGATATTTTGTAGTGTCTACTATTTTAATTTTTGACATTAAAAACTTTAGTCTTACTTTTATTTTTTAAAACATGTTTTCTTGTTTCATTTTATTGATTTTGTGCTACGAATATATTTGTAATATTATATGCTTTGTGTTCTCATTTTTTATTTTGTTTAATTCTTTCCTTTTTTAAATCATGTTTTTTCTTTTATTTGTAATGGTATGTAAATTATTTCTTTATATGTTATTCAATTTGAATGCTATATATGCTTAATAAATGAGTTGAATTTTTTAGTTTCCACTATTGTAAAAGTAAACTAGTTTTTCTTTTCCTAGTTTTATGTAAATTAATTTTTGTCATTTCCTTCACAATTTTGATTAGTTAGATGTTTTGATATAACAATCATTTTTTTCTTTTCTTGACAAATCCATTTATATTGCCACATTCATAGAAATTCTTAATTTGCAAAAGAACGTACAAAAAAATTTTGTAAATAGATCAAATGCTAGAATCATTTTTTAAAATTTTATTCTATTAATTATATTTTAAGTCAATTTTTCATTTTCTAAACATATTTCTTTCCTCTTAAATACAAAAAATATTTTTATTAATAAATTTTTAAAACTTTTTTGTTAATTGAAGGTTAAATTTGTCCTAAAAAGTTAAATAATATTTCAACTTGAATTAAAATATGTAATGATCATGAGAATTATGATTTAAAATTTTCTAAAATATTAAAATTAATTAGTAATAATTTGAAAAAAATTTTTGTAGTAAATTAATGGAAAATATACTAGTATAATCAAAGATGCACATAAGATCATTAACAAAATTAAAGAAAATATAGGTGCAATATATTATGCTCAAAATATTTGTGTATTATAAACTAATAATGAAAATACTATTTAGATAAATCATTTTGTAATTTTATGATATTTAAAAAATTATTTTGCAGGTGCCTATAATTTAAAAATTTTATTTAAAATAGTATTAATAGAAAAAACAAAATAAATATGTATAACAGAATATTAAAAAATAATAAAATATTTGATGAAGGAACTAATGAAAAATTACCGAAATGATAAAAGAAGATTGTTAAATGAAAAATAAGAAAAAAATGCTATTTATATTGAACAAGAGAAATGTAGAGAAAGAAATAAATTAAATATCATAATATAAATAGCAAATAAATATCATTTAAATCAAAATTTTCTTAGAAAAGAAAATTCTAAATTGTCATGAAATGAGTGCAGCTCAATTTTAAAACATGTATCTTATATTACAAAATATTTTTGGTAACTAAATAAATAAAAAGTTTCTAATATAAAAAAAAGAATTACTAAAAAAGAAAACCATTAAAAATAGCTTAAATAATTATTCCCAAATGCATTAGAAATCAATACAAATTTCTATAGTAATTTAATAGTTTCAAACTATTTAATATAAAACTTTGAAAAAATAAAAAAGATATATGATTTTAAAAAATAATTTATTATTTATAACTTGAATAATGTTGTTCAATATATAGGATAGTTATAACAAAAATTTAATAGAAAACAAAAATAAAATAAAATAATTATCATAATAATATTAAAAAAATTAAAGTTACTAAACTTTAGGGAAAAAGATTAATAATTATTTAGTAATAATTTCTATGTATTCAAAACAATATTGACATTATGTTAATAAAATGATATATTAAAATGTTCCTTGATATCATAAATAGTTAAATTAGTTTCTAGTAATCTTTAAGATATCAAAAAATAGTAAAAATATTAAATATTTATAAATATCTTATATAAGTCGTGAAAGGATAATGTTTCTTTACTTATAAATATTAAATATTAAAATATTACTTTTCGTCTAAAAGATTTTCTATTAGTTCAAGTATCATAAATGACATTTTACAAATAAGAAAGTCATAGATATTAAAATGATTTGTCACATGAAAAATAATTATTTAAAAATATAATCTCAAAAGCTCATGAAAATATAGAAACATACAAAAAGATATATTATGAACCTTAAAAAGTACTATATGCAATTTTAATATTAACAAAATGTAGTTTTGAAAAAAAATATTAAAAAAAATTAAAAATAGATAATTTATTAAAAGTTTTAAATTTTTTAAGAGATTTTCATTTTTTTAAAAAAATTTTAAAAAGGATTTTAATATGAAATATATAAACAAAAAAGGTTTTAATGATTTAAAACTTTCAGATTGTGTGATCCAAGAAAAACAGTTTAAGAAATTAAATTTGTGAGCACAAATTCTAAAACATAAATTAAATAATTCAAAATTATGCTAAATCATGTCAATTAAAACAAAAAGTATAATAGAAGTTAAAAATATGTCAATTATGAGGACAATGTAATTTTGAAAGAATTCGCATTGTAAGAAAAAATTTTAAAAATATGATTATTTTACAAATAATCAAGATAAGAAGTAACAATAATATCACAACAGTAAATAAATAACCTATCACTATTAAAAATACTTAAATATTTAAAATAATTTGTAATTTAAAGAGTTGTTGGTTACATAAACATGATAAGATTAATTATAAAATACCAAAAAAGTCACATCAAAATTATAAAAGTATTTCTAAAATACTCGATATATTTACAAAATACATAATATAGTTGTACAATAACGTAATAAAAAAATCTTGTTATTTAAATTAAAAGATAATATGTTTAAAAATATATAGAAATGATTATCACAATTGAATACATAATATCTTAGAAACTATTTATAACTTAATTATTAAAATTATCCACCTCAAAGAAGCAAACAAATTTCGAAAAATAGAAGCAAAAATTTACTTATAATAAAATTGTTAAGAAAAATGCATGTTACAAGTAATAACTTAATGCACAAAGGTAACAATTTGTACAACTAACTCGTATGAAATTAAGCTTAAGACCTTAAAACGCATTTCTACATCGATATTTAATAACTTTTTGTTTGGGTGGACGTGTTGTAAATAGATTCTCGAAAATATTAATTGTTATTTTTTAATTCCGTAATGATATAAAAAATTTAAAAAAATAAAAGAAATTGTTATGACAATTAAAAATTTAAAATATATGAAAATTATTCGAAATAATATCTCACAAAATTAAATAATGATAATTTTCTTGTGAATAAAGAGTGCTCAATATGTTTAAGAGTTATTGTAAAATAACTCAAAAACTTTATACCAATAATTATTGCATAACATTTTCATGACAAAATATAAATTGAAGTGAGAAAGAAAATCATTTAAGATTTTAATAAAAAAATAATAGAAAATAGAATATAACTTCAATATTTTTATGCAAATGCAAAATTGAATGTAATGAACAAAATTAAAAATCTAAATTATCAAGGTAATAAAATATTTTTAAAAAATAAATAGAACATTTATTTGAAATTAAACAAATTCATTTAGTGACATAATTATGAAAATGCACTTGTGGAAACACTTTTAAAACTTTTCTAATAATATAAGCTTTATGAAAGCTTTAAAAATAATGGAATAAGAAAACTAGTCAAGAAAGATAAAGGAAATCATTAACAAAAAATTTATACTATAAAAATGGTAATTATCACAAAACATAAAATTCATCATAGTTAAAAATAGATAAAAGATTTACAAATTATATAATTATTATCAAAATATAATACAAAAATACTCAAAACAATATCTAAAAAATTAAACAATTAATTATGTAAAAATAGAAAAAAAAATAGAAACTATTGACATCAAAAAACATGTACTTGATTGCAAAAATACAAAATTATAAGAATAACCCAATAATAACCTCAATATATTGACAACATAATGATAACAATCTTCTCTATGATGTCAATTTATCGAACACTCATTTATAGTTAAAATGCTTTTTGAAAATGATAAAAAAATTTTAATCCAAAAATATTAAAATTATTCCTTTAGGCTTCTAATTAGTTAACTCTTTTAATATTTCAAGTATAGAGAATCTCTTAAATAAAATTAAAATTAGAAAAAATATTTTACAATAAACATTCGTGAAATATCTATAAATCTAGATTTTCTACAGATTTATGCATAGTTAATTAATTTAAAATATAAATTATTTAAGGAATATAAATTATTTAATATCATAATTTGTTACAAATTTTTAGAACTATAAAAGCAAGATAAGAACCAAAATTTGTTATAATAATAAAAAAGTACTCTCATTCATCTAAAAAAAATATTATAACACCACTAAAATCTACAAAATTATGTTGATGAAAATTTTTTAGCTCTAAATATGTTAAGAAAATGGATTCAATCGGACAAAATATTTAAAAACATTAGACTAAAAAATTTCTTTTTCAAACTTCTTTCAACATTCAAACTCAATGCTGCTTATTTTCAAAAACAATATAAGAGTTTTTAATTTGTTAGTAAATTTCTCAAGTTAGAATAATATAATAACAGAATTTCATAACATCAAAACTTTTTAGTGGTCTGATTTAAACCAGTGTTCGCCCACTCCAAAGCACTACATTGAGTAATATTAAGCAAATCATACTTCTTTAACATAATGTATTGTATGAATCTAAATGATTGTATAATACAACATACTAATCATACGGTCTGATATCAATTTATAATCAATCCAGTTGGTATAAAAAAATGTTAGCATACCATACGAATTTCTTATGGTAAGTAAAAGTGCGTAGAGCTTAGAATTCAATAAAAGTTTATCATACCAGAAAAATTTCTTTATTTTACTTAAGTTTACTTGAATAAGATGATTACATGCTCCAAAATAATATTTGTATATTGTATTATTATTTTTGTTTGACCTAATTAGGTTAAGAACATCACAATTACACAAATCATAATATTCATTATACCATTGCATGTTATATGATGCTGTTATACAACATTTTCAAAAGTTTAATTTCGATTTGAGTGATTTTATTGTAGGGTATTTGTCAACTATATTATTTAATATGTTTGAGTTTTTCTTCAAGCCTTTTAATGGAATGTCTTTTCTTTATTTGAATAATTTGATCATATTGTTTAAGTCTTAGTAAATAGTTGTTCCATCAAATTTTATTAGTTCCACATGTTAGCCGAGTTCCAATAGTCTACTCCTAAAATTGTCTTTTTTTCTCCAATAGCTATTCATATTGTATGAAACATGATCATGTGGTGCATTTAGCCATGCAAATGTTTTAATTTCAAATTTGAAAAATCTTGCATAGTGTAGTTGAGCGACATGTTTTATTTATAAGTTGGGAAAAATGTCTTACTCCAAATGAACACTTAGTTTCTTGATCATACAATTATATTTTCTATTATTATTCCATAAATGGTTAAATCTACATATTTAATTTGCTGACATGTTCTTCTAACATTAATCTCCTTCCAATGTTGTTCAACTATCATACTTAGAAGCAAATTTTGATGATCAATTAGTATGCTACTAAAATAGGTTGTTATTATCAAAATATCTTAGAGTATTACTCTTTAGATTGATAACCTCTTGTTTTATTATTACTTTCATTCTACGTTTATCATAAAGTAATTGAATGTAGTACAAGAAAGCATTTGCTAAATATTATCAAGTGAGGCTAGATTTGTTAGTAGTAAGTGCACATGGATGAGGTCCCTTTCACTCAAGGAACTACTCTTAAAACTAACATCAATGTCTCATCTTTTGTCATCATAAAAAAGTCTTCTAATGCTATATAATAAATCTTTCCTAAGCAACTTCATTAAGATGTCAACTAGTTGCATGTTGTTAGGAACAAATTAAATGTCTGTCACATTTCATTCTACGTGGTTCATGATGAAATGGTTCCTAAAATCAATTTGTTTTTCCTTAGAGTACAAAATAATGTTTTAAGTCAGGCAAATGACACACATATTGTTATCTTTTATGAGTATTTTTTTTGCGAATGTAATCACATATCTACTAGTTTCTAGTTGAACTACAAAATTAGTTCCTAAAATGTCAAATACTATATATTATGTTTCATTCGTTGCAAGCAATAATTCGATGTTTTCTAATAGACCATGAGTGTAAGGTGTTCCAAAAAAATTATTGAATACCTATAATGCTTTCCTTATGTACTCTTGAACCTACATAATATTTTTAGCTTTATCTTTTGAGATAATGGCATAACTTAAATTTGTGTTACAAAAACACTAACATCTTTGTGCGAAGCAAGTACCAAAAGATTCCTTGCATATATTCTAAATCAAAGTCCTTGGATCTTTTCTTTAATTGATTGAAAGAGTCCCAAACTAAAAACTTTCTTAGGACTTCTTGTAGTTAAGTAAAGAACATATTATCCCTTGGTGTACCTTGAAATCTATTTGTTTTCCTTTCACTTGTTTAATACTTTGGTGGAGACTCTTGAAAGTAGTAATAGGTTTGAGGTTCTCAAGGTCAAGCATTAATAACATCTCATTTAAATACTTCATTTAATATACAAGGATATCTTTCTCATATTATTTAACTTTCAAAAAAAAATAGGCAACTTAAGCCATTATATTAATCTAAAATCCTACACCCATAAGCTTACAAAATTATTCACATAAGAGCAAGTTGGTTGATCCAAAAAAGAAATTGTCTACAAAACTAGGGACTAGAAGAAGTTCATTAGTGTAGCTCTTTATGAACAAAGTTGAATCTACATTTTGATCTTGAAATAATGTTCGAGTAGAAATCTATTGAGTTTGTCATGCCAGGATCGTTGCTCTTTTCGCAAATCATACAAATATTTAATTAACTTATGTAGAAGATTTTAATGAAGACAATGTTGAAAGCAATCCAATTATTCTTCATACACTTCCTCCTAAACAAAAAATTTATGAATTTGCTATTAACATTCATTTGCTATAGTTTAAATACATTGTAATAAGAATAGCTAATAATCACCATCTTGCCTTTGACCTTACGATTAGTTCAAGTGTTCCTTCTAAGTTTAGCATTTCCAATTGATTATAACCCTTTTCCACTAGACTTTCCATATTGTAAATGATAACCACATGACCATTTTGTTTTTATTTTTTAATATCAATTTTTTATGACTATATTGTGGTGACAAATCCTACATAACAATTCCAAAGCATTCATTCTAACAATGAAGTTAAAATCATCTAATAGCCCAAGAAATAAAATGCATTCCTCTAGGCTTCACTTGAATTTTGAGGAATAGGTTTTATGTTGATGCAACCTACATAATTTCTTTTTAAATAGAGGCATCTATTTGCACTCAACAAAATAGGTCTCTTAGAATTCAATCACTATGATGATTTTTATTGTATACTAACTCCTTTGATGCAACCATACCCATTTTTTGAAATTTAAACATATAATTTATAAGCTTTATGCAAGATAAAAGGATGCCTTTCTCATCTTTCTTAACTTGCAATCCAAGAAAATAAGAAAACTCCCCCATTATGTCAATATCAAGTCCTACACAAATAAGCTTACTAATTCATTCACATAAATAGAAGTTGGTTGACCCAAATTTGATACCATCTACATAATCTTGCACTTGAAGATTTTGATCTGTGCAGTTCTTTTTTACAAAGCCCTATATGAATTCCCTTCATAAAATAATTTTTAAGAAACAATTTACTAAGTTTGACATAGCATAATCTTTTTTAGTCATCCATTTTTTTTTCGAAATCTTACATGTCTTCCAAATCTTCCAATTTTTTTATGTATAATTTCATCAAACACAACTTGAGTGGATTCTACTATAACTAAGTTTTTCTTGTTAAAATTCTTATAGGTCTATCTATTTTAAGAAAATTGTAAACAATTAGGCTCCATTAACTTAGTTTTTAATCTCCAATTTCTATCTTAACTTTTGATGTAACACTTCCATCCAAAAAAGACTAAGTCTTAATTTTTAGGCCTCTTTTTATTCCAACATAATATAGTATTTTATTCATAGTTTGTTTAATAATAAATATATTTAGACATTGAGAAAAATAGAATGTCTTGAATTATTATGACATTATGGATTAGAGATTCTATACCACCAAAAAAAAAGTAATAGAAGTTGTCTATGCTTTAAAAGGATAGTAGCATCATTCAATTCATAACATTGAAGGATCATAACTATGTATTTAGATACATAATACAGAGATAAATGTCATATATATAACACATAAAAGGAATATTGTTATATTGGTAGTTGTTACATATTGATAGCCAAATGTCGTTGTCCTAAACTTGCATGATAATATGTGTAAGATTAAAGAAAAAATATTTAAAGGTAGAGAAGTTGATTCAAACTAAATAAGAATGACATTATCTTCTACAAAAACACTTTTTTTGCGCATTATGACCACAATAATAACTCAAACATATGTTGATAATGATGTTATTATATCCTTATTTTCCTTTTTGTTTGTCTTCTAATTTTATTTTTCCAAAACCTCTCTTGTGTTCCAAATCTATAATTTTTATGCATAATTCCAACAAACATTTCTTGAGTAGATTCATTTCCAATTAAGGTTCCCTTGTTAAATGGTTTATAAGTCCATTTATTTGTAGAATATCATAAAGAGATAGCATCAATTAACTTGGTTTCTAATATCAAATTCATATTTTATTTATTGATGTAACGCTTCTACCAAAAAATTCCAAAGTTTTTATATTTTGTCTTCTTGTTATTCCAAAGTACATAAAACAACTTATTTATGATTAGTTTGATGATAAATCTATTCAAACATTAAGATATATAGAATAACATGAATTATTCAGGCATTGTAGTTTGGTGATCCTACATCACCAAGCAAAAAGTAAAAGTAGATGCCAATTCATGAGGATTTAGATAGTTTATGATGTATAACATAGATTAAGTTGAATTAAATATTTAGATAGATAATTAAGGCATATATGCTATATTTATAACAAATTGAAGGAATCTTGCTATTGACCATTGTGGCATATTGACAACAAGAAGTTGTCTTAAACTAAATAATGATGTGTGGATGATTAAAACAAAAATATTTGTAAGTTTTAAAATGAGATTGTCAATCCCAAAAACTTATTTTTACTTATTAAAGCAACATTTTTGTTAAAACAATTAGTCGAATATATGTTGATAAATAATATGTCTTACGTCGTATGGAAAACACTGTTATGTAACATGAGTGTTCCAAACTTTTATCATACTTTTGGAAAAGGATTCTTGATCCGTGTGATACTCAACTAATGTCTAACATAACATTCTAGCCTCAAACTAAAAGTCAATGCAAGTGAATATTTATATCCTTTAGGAATATGTTAGGACTATAAAAATTCTTTTTTTAAGGCAACTAAAATAAGTATTTCACTTTTAATTGATTTTCTTACAACAACAATTATTAGTCTAGCATAGAGATGATACCAAACCTAATGTTCTATATGACAATGCATTAATTATCGTTATATTGGTATCAACAAACTTACCCAAATCAATATATTTATATGATTTTATATTCTTTTAAGAAGATCTAAGTAATCAAAATATCAATTCAATAGGAATAGATTTACTCAACAAAAATTATGAAAAGAAAATTTAGAAAGTTGCCTTTAAGGAAGAGGATCATGTATTTTCAAAGGCAAAACAAATGAAATCCATTGCAATGTTCAGAAAAAATGAAAAACTAAGACAAGAAATTTTTTGCATTCATAGATTATTGAAATAAATTATTCAATTACTTACAAGATAGTTGTCGTTATCGTTGCCATTGTAGAACATGTATATTTTCTTTCAATCCTAATAAAAACTTTTGCTAATGGTACTTTTATATGTAAATATGATCAAGGTAACATAACTGTGCATCTTAAATTATTTCGTAAGGAAATAACGATGACATTCTTCAGAAGAGGAATCAACAAAATAAGGAAAAAGAGCATCCCATGGACAAGTTATACTAACTAACAGCTACTTAGAACGTAAAGGAAAAGATGCTTTGAAGTCATCCAAACATTTTTTCAATTTGAATGATTAAATTCTTATATGGGTGAATGTTTACAAAATAGCCAAAAGCCTTTAACTTTTATTTAATGTTTGTTGAAATAATCAAAGTGAATTTCAAAATTTATATTGAATGTCATGAAATGAATTTCCATTTGGATATTTCTATGTAAGATCATAAAGATTATTATTTTAAAGTACTAATAATATGAAGGGGAAGTCAAATACCAAAGAAAAAATGAAAAGGAACTTTAAAAAATAATTCTAAATGAATTGAAAGAGGATATGTCATAAAAAGAAATAGCAAAACATAATAAGAAAATATGAATTTAATTCTAAGGGAATTTTTAAAGAAAAATAGTAAAAGTAAGAAATTAGAAACATATGAATTTATTAATTCAAGAAATTGTTTTTAGAGTATTCTTTTATGAAATTGGTCAAAAGATATTTGGATGTCATTTGCAATAGAATTGTTAAGAAATACAAGTCTTTAATAGGTTTTTATTCCAATGGTTGTGTAACAAAAAACATAATGTACTAAAAGAGGAGAATATCAGAGCAATGTAATCAATAACAAAGATACTTTAGGTAGGTGTGAAATAGAAAATTATTATGAAGGTTAGAAAGAGGGACACAAATCATATAATTGTGGAAGTTCCATTATGAAAGACAAGACCTATTGTTGTAAGTTTAGACCAAATGATTCCAAAAATAGATTGAATGGTCCAAAAATATTATAGAATAGAGATAATGTCACTACCGAATGAAGGTCGATAGTTTGATGATCATTTCAAGGAGTATTTCATGGATAATATATTTTGTTTTTGACCCCTAGTTATGATGTTTTTTTTATGATAAAAACCTTAAGTATTACAAAAGAAATTTCTAGTAGAATAATTGCAATGTTTTGTTAAGATCTCAAAGATTGGCTAATATTTAACAATCATTTCACGAATAAAGGATAGATTTATATAGAAAAAATTTGATCATAGAAATTAGAATGTCAAGAAAATGTTATTTCAAACACTACTTTCAAATAGCTTAAAACATTTTCTAAAGATTACAAATGTAATAGCTCAATTAATGGCTACAAAATTTGGTGTTATATGGGATTGATTGATGCCTTTAGCTCTAATTTAAGAGGTTCTAAACTTTCATATTAAACACTCTAATGGTGAATGAGTTTTGGATGGTTAAATCAAACAAGATTAGATTTTTGTCGACTTATCCAATAGGATAAGATCTGGATTGTTTGATTTGCCATTATAAAATATGAGAAAAATCTCTTTCATATAATTCAAACATAGAGAAAGATGAGTTATCCAATTCAAGGATAAATTATTTTGAAGAGCAAAAAAATAAAAAATTTTCAATGAATTCGCACATGATCTTGGCAATCAATTTCAAGCTAGGATGAAGTAATAATAGTGAATGAAACATTTATTGTCCAATCAAAGTTCAAATGGTGAGAAATAGAGCACATTTTTTGCACTGATTAGAAAAAATATATTAAGCAAAAAACATATATTGTTTTGATAAATGTTAACAAAAATAAAAAGTTTTTTCTCCCACTTAATTCAAGCTCTCTCTTACTACATGTTCCTACTCACTTATTTAAATCATGATAATTCTCCCATTTTAAAATTAAGAATAGAGAGGCCTAATTTATAAAATTTATATTACACCTAAATGATGTTTAATGAATTAAAATTGATCGATTGGAAGGAATTTTGTAAATATGCCAATTGGTTCTTTTTTGGTAGGGACATGTGAGCTTTACTAAGTTTTTAGCTACTTGATCACTGTTAAAGTGGTATCTTATACTATGTGTTTGCTCGTAAAATGATGAACTTAGTTCTTTGCCAAAGCCAAGGAATTAGTATTATTAATTCTAATGGGAATATATAAGCGATCTAAACCATATTCTTGAAATCATTGTCTCAAACATAACACTTGAGCAACACAACTTTTGGTCACTACATGCTCGACTTCTAAGGTCAATATGGCTATGCAATTTTTTCTTCTTTCTTGACTAGGAAATTAAAATATTTCCTAATAGCTAACATGTACCTAAGATTCTTTCTTATTTATCTTAGTGCTTACAAAGTCTGAATCTATAAAACTTATAAGATCTCATGAATGAAAATTTTTAGGATGCCTTAAACCTATGTACATTACACGTTGTTCATATTTGAGGATTACTTTGATCACCTTTAGAATACTTTCTTAGGATTTTATTGCAATCTAGTGCATACATTAAATAAGATGTTTAGTCTACTAATCATAAAATATAATGAAGA
The DNA here is from genome assembly GCA_023846275.1 of Vanilla planifolia. Lineage (NCBI taxonomy): Eukaryota > Viridiplantae > Streptophyta > Magnoliopsida > Asparagales > Orchidaceae > Vanilla > Vanilla planifolia. The sequence goes on from JAIUJO010000332.1 coordinate 455,501, forward strand.
TCTAACAAATTCTTCTTAAAGTTTTTTTATCGACATGTTTCTTAATTTTATCTAAATTTGAATACATTAATTGACTCAATTTAATCTTCTTATGTTTCATATTTTCATTTTTGAATTTCCTGAATAAAAATTTTAATTATTGAGGTCATCAAATACAAATCCCATGTTTTAGTTACATAATTTGTAATCCAAAGAAGAAATTCATTTCACCCATTATAGTTATCACAAACTGCCATGTGATTAAATCATAAAGTTCCTTATATAAATTTTCATTTATTCTTCCAAAAGATTTATCATCATCATAAACTTGCACAAGCAAGAAATGTTTATTTAAAGATTTTAAGAATAATGTGTTATCCATTTTTCCGTTCCTGTAATCAGTATCAACTAGATAATTACTCAATCTATGGTATCATGAACTAGGAATTTACTTAGGGTCACAAAATGTCTTCTCAAACTTATACACATAATCATCATGTGCATGGGTCTCAAAACTTGAGAGTTATTTAGCACACATGTCTTATTTTATTATCTTATTTAAAAATTGAGATTTTGCATCCATTTGAAATAATCTAAAATTCTTATGATATGAATATGTTAAGAGAAGTCTAATGACCTCTAATCTTATTACTAATATAAATGACTCCTCAAAATATATACCTTCAACTTGGCTATAACACATAGCAATAGGTTTATCTTTGATTCCATTGATCAATCCTTTTTTATTTAATTTATTCTTAAATATCCATTTGGTTCCAATCAAAAGTTTATCACTAAGCGTAAGAAACAGTTCCCACATTTGGTTTCTCTCGAATTAATTTTACTCTTCTTTTACTACTTAAACCTAATAGTCAACTTATGGGCTTCTTCTCTAAATGCAAGTTTTATGAAGGATACTAATACAATATGATTAATTTCTCTCATAAAGACTCTAGTCCTCACTCCTTGATTAACTTCAATAATTGATTTTATTTAATGTGAAGCTTGGATTTTGAGTATCCATCTTGTAAACTTTATAATATTTTTAAAAAAAGAGTATCCTATGAAACTTTGTTGTCATACCTTTCAATCAATCTTGTTCAAGTTGATTCTATCATTATTAAAGGTAATGCATTTATATCTAAAAACTTGAAAGTTGCTAATATTCAATTTCTTATTTTTAAATGACTACTAAGTAGATTTTCCTAAATATGTCTTAAATTAATTCTATTTATTGTATAACCAGTTTTGTTAATTTCCTTTGCCCAAACATATTATCGTACGTTGTATTTGATTAACATATTTCCATCCACGTTTACTAGGGTCTTACTTTTTCTTTTTACAATGTCATTTTGTTGATGTGAATAAGGACATGTAATTTGTTGCCCTCATTTTTAAACTTTTTATTATTATCACATTGAATACAACAAAATTTGAGATAGTTTTTCTCTTTTATCCCTTTTATCAAATTAACAAAGATTTCAAATGTCTCACTCTTACGCTTAAGAAATACATCCTAATTATATCTAGATGAATTATTAATAGTCACAATTCTAAATTTTTCCTCCTAAACTCTAGGACTATGCAGGTCTAAAAAAGTCTAAATAAACTATCTATAAAGGTCTGCTAATAGTACTTAAGTCATTTTTAGGTTGAAAAGAAATATTTAACTTTCCTTCCTTTTTTTGCAGGATTAAAACATTTTTCAACTAGTTTTGTTTGGCATAAGAAGAACTTTAACTAGATCTGGCTTGCTTGTTTTCATTAATGTAGAATACCTTATGTGACCAATTCTGATTACCTTCTTCTTAGACTTGTCTTCAAGGGTTACCTATCTATTTAGACAACGTCTTATTGAGATATATTTCGGTAGGTCTCTTATCATATGTCTTGTGCATCTATTATCCAACTCTTAAGAGCTAGATTTTGATTTTTTTTCTTTACATATGGTTACATAAATTATAAAACATTTATTAAATATTCACAAAATGTAACATTTATTTTCCTTATTTCTATGCATAATTGCAAAGTGTATTACTTCTAACTTATGAATGTCTCAAAATAGTATATCTCAACAGAATGATTGTGAAGATAACTTATTTTAAATTCTATATTCTCTAACCTTAGGAACCCAAACAAGCTTGGCATAGCCATTTGAAACAAGGTTTTGAACTAAAAATATTTTTCCTGGTTTGACTATCCTTAAAAGCATGACCTTTTGCAAAACTATAAAATTATGTAATATCTAAAATATAAGGCATATTGAAAAAATATACATTTATGTCTAGAAAAGTAAACATCATGTGAAACATTAGAAAATTTTACTTGTTAAATAGAATAAATTTTTCTTTTCAAACTAGTGATTTCTTTTTTCAAAGAAGTATTCTTAATCATCAAGGAATCATTTTCATCATGTAATTTCTTTGTAAACTCCTTTCATTATAAAATAAAATTGATTATTTGTTTCATTGAAAAACATTTTTAAATTTTTATACATAAATATTGAAGAAGTTAAAACATTAATAACTTTTGAGTAATTTTTTTCAAAAACTTCACAAGGCTAAGAGCTTATCCTAATCTTTTATTCTTCACTCGATGTACTTCATTCATCATCATTTGCTATGAGGCATGTCATTCCTTCCTCCTGACTACTTGAAGTTGTGGAGTCCAATTCTTCTCAAGCAATCAACTTGCTCAAAAATGTTTCTTCTTTTTCATTCTCTTCATTTTCCTATTTTTTTTGGTGTATTTGAGTTGTGGATAATTTCGTACAATATAGCTAATTTGACCACAATCATAACAGCTTGGTCTCTTCATCTTCTCTCTTCTCTTTTTTTTCATAAAACTTTTTGTCAAATTTTTATCTTAACTAATGACATGAAAATTTATCTTTTTCCTCCAAGTCCATAGCGAAGATGGATATTTTTGTACCTATTTTTGTTAGCATTAAAAGATAATGGTTCTTTGTACCTTGCTCCATGCTTTGCTTGCTTATCGAGACCTCCTTTTTAACCCTTCTATTAATCTCAATCTCTGTTGTTAATAATTCTCTAAGTAACTCATCCAATATGAGTTTGTTATGTCTTTGGTTACCTTTGTTCTTGTGACAAGAGGATCATACTCATTGGATAGAATCTTTGATACATTTCTTAAAATATTTATATTACGAAGCACTTTTCAATGATTTTCTAATCTATTAGTAATATTAGTAAATCACATAAAATCTTATTTATAGTTTATCTCAAATGTATTCTAAAGAACACAGAATCATGTGTAAGATGATTTATCTTTATTTTTTTAACTTACAAAGTACGTTCACAAGTTACTTCTAACTTTTTTCAAACTTTATGTGTGATATAAAAATTCATAACTTGATTAAATTCACTTGGAGATATGCCATGATGAATGTAGTTGAGTGTTATGGCATTTGATTATGTCATTCTAATTTGATCACCACTAAGTAAACTAATTAACCTAATGTCTTTTGTACGTTAATCTCTAAGTAAATGATATAATTTGGTGAGGGCTTTCTAATGTCTTAAGTCAATTGATTGGATAAAAACTCTAAATCTATCTATAAAATATTAATAAAATTTATCTTTAAATAATGATGGAATGGTTGAAGAACACCTTCATCATGCATTGCACAAATGTTAATCATAAGTGATAACATATTAAAAACTTAATTTAAGAAGAAAATTAATAAACACATATTTTAGAAAAAAAACAAAAACATAGTAACGTAGATAGTAAACTTATTTTATGAAAAAAAATAATCATTAAGTAAACATACATGATGGTTCACCCAAGTGTTTTGACTCACCATTTGTTATTAAGAACCCTCTTTAATACTAATTAAAATAAAAAAAAGTGCAGAAAAATCACATGAGTGGGTGACATATGAGTTTTAAAATTTTTTATTTTTTTAGATTCTATTTCTTTTTGAAAAATTATTCATTAAAATAATTTTATGTTTATGAAAAATCTTGATTTTATATATGTTAATTTTTTAATTTGTATAATTAAAAAAATAAACATAAATATTAAAATATTATAATGAAATTTTTATATGCTTTGGTTCGAATTAGATTCTACATCCACCAACAAGCAAGGTAAAAAAAATCACCACTACAAAAATATTTACAACTTGAGATTTTTTCTTACAACACTCCTCTATCTACTAGCTTTTACAAGTTCAATTATAACATAAGGTTTTACAAGCTTGACACCAACTTTGTTTTTTATGACATCAAACAAAACTAAAGTTTTTATAAATGTTAGGCCACCCAACCCAAAAGGAAATGAAAAAATATAACAAAAAAAATATGATAAGGTTGTACAACTTTTGATGCTTATTGATTAATAGAAGAAGAAATGGTAAGCCTAAAATTACTATGATAGGTAACAAATTTAAAGCTCAGAAGTGATAAAATTAGCTGAAAGAATTTGACATTTTGTGAAGAACTAAGTTGCAATTACCATCAAGAGATTTTATGATAGTAAAATGTCATTCTATTCTTTGGTTCATGTTTATTAGTCATTTCATGAATAATGGTTAGGTTTACAAAGAAATTGTTTGATCAAAGTTATTAAGAATTTAAAGAAATTTTTTTCAAATAATGCTTCCAATTAGCTTAAAAAGCTCTTCCAAACAACTTAAAATAATTCTTTTAATTGGTTAACACAATGGCTCAAATGAAGATGGTGGAATTAGCCATTAGTTGGGATCGACCAACATCATTGAATCTTATTAGAGAGGTTTTAGAATTTTAGATCAAATATTACCAATGGAGTTTAGTTCTAGATGGTTGGATCAAGAAGGATTACATCTAGGTAATCCAATCAAGTAATATGAGATCTGGATCATTGAAATAATCATTTACAAAAGCAAAAAACATCTTAGTTATAGGACATTGAAAAGTGTTGGGCCATCGAATTCAAGAGAAGGTCATTTCAAAAGGAAAATACAACAAAAGCAATCCAATGAAGTTAGAGTGATCTTGGTCAATTGATTTTGAGTAAAAATTGAGTGACTATAGTAGAAGAAGCTTTTATAATTTAATAAAAAATTGTAAGAAATACAACATGCTTTTGTTGTGCAGTAGTTGGACTAATGTTAGTCTCATATTGCCTAAAACAAAAGTAGTTTTCTCCTTCAATACCTTTCATGGGTGCATAATGTAAGTGTGCTTGGAATTTCACCATCTGGACCAGTAATGCTTATAAGTAATTTCATGATTATGGGTCTAAATTGACCCTCATTTGTATATTTAATAAGAGTTCATTTCTAATCAATCATCTATCTTATTTCAACCAAGTTCTTGAATGCACCTCTAACCAATCTTTTTAGTTGCTTTATCTGATATGATAATGATACAACTATTGCTATCCATAATGATCTTACGAGTTTAGTATTTCATTCCAATGAATGAACAAAAGATTTTAGTTTGCCAAGAATTTTTACTTATTCGTAGTGTAATCAAACTACATCTCGCAATAATTTTAGGTGGTGCAGTATATTAAATTTTCTATTCTAGTGCTTGTAATTCTACTTAATATCCTCATCTAGCTATATAACCTCATTTTCCTTAACTTTAATGCATTTTGCATTCATTTTTTTATGTTTATGTGTAGGGCTCTTTTAGGATATTAGGTTATGACAAGCCCTTTCTTTAGACAATAATAAGACTCAACTCTTGAAGTAGTAGATGGTTTGTCCAAGTGTTTAATTAAATGAGTTAGTAGTATTAGTGAATTGGCAAAGTTTGTTTATAGAGTAGAAGCAGTAGAATAGTGGAAGTAGTGATATCCATTTTAAAGTAGGAAGTGGTCAAAAGAATCTAACTCTCACAAGTAATTGATATTCTAAATCACACGCTACTTTATATGCCTTTTCTAAACATAATATTTCTCAAGTATAACTCAGTTGAGTAGACTCATTAAGCTTAACTCAAAAATAAAAATAATGTTACTTGATGTAGCTCCAAGACACCACATTAAAGCATATAGTCCTCAAAATTAGCAATGTATTCATTAAAAGTATTTGAACCTTAAGAAAAATGATGTTATTTATCCAAAAGTTCACCAAAATAAGAGGTGAGTAAATATTTAGCTTCCAGGTAAATTTTTATTTCTTTCCATGATCGTAATGCTTACTTATCAAAAAATTACTTTTTGAATATGTGAATAAGTAATCTAGTATGTGATATGAGCCTAAGATTTTCAAATTGGTATTTTCATATCATTCAAAATAATACGGCATTCTCATTTTTCGAATTTGATAGGCTTAACCATCAAAGTATGCAAATCTTATTTTAACCATGTTAACTTAGTGATCCCTACCTATTATGTCAAATATCATTGGTATGTGAAGAAGCTTGACACCTAGGTTGACATTCCATTTGGTTAGGTTAATTTTCAAAAGATATTTCCTTCACTTCAGAGTTATTTACTATAAAACAACTTAATCTATGAGTTTCACCACATCTATGTTTAATTCATTGTTCTGTTTGGTCTATGCATGTTACTAAGGATGCTCTGAGCTCTTGCATAGAATGAATTAATTCTATAGTTACATGTTATATTATTAAGCCTACAAATGGCTGACTAGCTGAGAATTAGAAAATTTTATATTTTTTTATATACCTACTATCATAAACAATTGAGTTTGAAAAAAACATTTGCATATTGAGATCATAAACATAAAGAAAAAAAGTAAATCATGAAATGTAATAGCAAAAGAACATATAAATAAATACATGTTGTAGCTTCAGACTTAAAAAAGGATTTTTTTTAAATTTTTTCATGTTTTATATATAATGTAATTTTAGCTATGGGAAATGCACAAAATTAAAAGACATTAGTTTAATGATAAATTTTAAATTATACAAAATTCTTATAGCTAACCATCCTTTGGTACCAAGTTAATATATGATGATATGTTAAAACCTACTTTTAGGTCATTGATAATTGAAAAGTTCCTAAGTTCATGCAACATAACCTTAAAAAGGCCTACCCAAAGGTGTTATTGGTTTACAATAACAGATCCTAGTATCATTATACAAGTCAAATCATTCTTAAAAACTTAAAACATACACATATCATTAACATACGAGAAGTTAACATAAAGACAAAGTGGTTTTAATAACTAAGATCCAAAATACTCAAGTTGTTGGTGAAGTATCAAGGTGAATAAGTGGAGTTTTTTGAATGCTAAATAAGAAAATCACATTAGAAATTTAGATGAGATGATTAACTTCTAAAAGTTTGAGATTATGTTATTAAAAGCTTTCTTAGAGATTTGATGCCCTTGTGAATATTGAATAATATGTTAGGATCTCTCTTTTTATAGCCTTTCTCTCTCCTTCCTATGTTACCTCTAAAATCCCATTGTTATATTGAATATACACAACAAGCTTCTATTTAATAGCTTAGGTGTAGCACTTTGTTATTTCAATAAAATTATATTACTTACAGTATTGTAAGCACCATTATTTATAGTGATGTCAATGCTAAAATGATAATTTGTTAGCCTAAGAAAAAAAGTATATAATTGGAATACTATGGAACACATGTTAGAATTCTAAAGTATATTTTAAGAATTCAAAAAGTCATGACAAATTATCAAAAACATAGCTTGAATTCAGCAAAAAATTTTCCTTGAAATGAAGAAAAATTAATTTGGCATAATAAACTCCCAAACTGGCAAGTGCATTTTTAGGGTCGATGTAGTGAGATGCAAAGAGGTGGATTAGGTGACTAGTGCAACACAAGCGAAGGGAAACAGTTACACCTCAAGTCTAATTTGTTGGTCAGCACGAGCTAACAGGTTGACATGTGTTGATAGGTTAACAAATTTCATGGATTGTAGATCAACATTGGGATGTGTTTGTTGAGCAAATCAATGAGTTCGAAGATTCAAGGTGGGTCAAGCAGGTGACACCAATCAACATTAGTAGTGGTAAAGGTGAAAGATGGCAATGAGCACTAGCAAAAAGCAACCCAATGCTCAATTTTAAACCATTTTAAAGTAATTTTTAAACAATTTTTTGTTAACAAAATTACCATACAATTGTAACAATATCTTTGATATAATTTCAATCTTTAAGTATCTTAAAAGCTACTAATCAATCTCCAAATGACTTAAACTAAATTATAAATGCAAAGAGCATAAAAATTCATATAAAAAATTAAAAAGTGTAATAAACAATGGTTTATTTTAATTTGCTCCCACAATAGGAAAAGTATCAGAGACTAACTAAAAGTAAAGGTTCCAAACTTGGAATGGTCTTAAATATTACTGGAGTAGTACATCTCTAGTGAAATATTTGTGTGATGTACAGAATTGTACTATGTCACAAACTAACTAATGTTTTTTGAATAGTATAACATAACTACTTAATGACTTTTTTAAGGGGTGAAGACCTATTGCATAATTCTAATGTAAAAAAATTCTACAATTTTTTCTTCAAAGATAAAATAATGTGTAATTTTACTGTACATGATGTTCGGCATGATATAAATGCAGATACAAAAAGCTTATATAATTTTTTAAGTAATGTTGATGATATAAATGATCCCCATATCTTCCGTAACAATTACATGGCTTTATGGGTGGTGAAGATAAAATTTGAGGTTTCCAAAATTTTGAATAATTAAATGGTGATATATAATTTGATTAGTGGATGAATATATTAATCATAAGTTATATAGTTCTATTTATATTTATTATATGTATTTAACATCTCTTAAAATCATTTAATCTTTTTTTTCACCATTTCAATGCTATGTAGACCATTTCTCAACCTTTTCTTTTATGAAAAAAATATTGCTACATGTTGGAGGTTACAATAGTTATAGTTTATTACTTAAAATGCATTATTATTTTTATTAAGTCCTCTAAAGGCTGTTATTCATATGTGTGTTATTACTTAAAATGCATAAGCTTTTGATGTGTTGATGCATGTGAATGTCATTTGCTAACTACTTACTTTTTAGTGATTTGGGTGTCTTGTTGAAGTATCAATATTTACCAATTTAGTTTATTGGTTAGAATGAGTCTACTACATAGAGGTATCTATAGTGACTATGACTGATTTTGCATAAGTTATGCATTGAATTGTGTAAGAACACATAAGAGTTCAATGACTAACCTTGGTTTAAGGACCTATCATATTTATGAAGAGAACCATATTGCAAAAAATTTTATGAAAAGATTGATGAATGATAAACCAAGCTAATTGAGGAACAAACCATGAAAATTAAGAGAATGTGCGTCTATGGATAAGTTTGATTGATGTATTAGTGTGTTATTGTAAACTAATATCTGACACAAATCAAAGGGATTTCAGAGAAATCCAAATCGTTCATGCCATGCCACATAGTTAGGTGATGACAATCGTCTTTTCAAGACATAGTGTACTGCATCGACATATTTCATGGTTGTAGGATGCACAGAAAAGAAATTTGAGTCAACATATTTATCTATTCCTCTCTTATGGGTGGTAGTATAAGAATGACCTTGACAAAAAGAGGAGACATAAAAGATAGATTTGATTTATCAGCGTTAAGAAATGTTCATTAAAGATGGTAGTCTTGATGTGAAATGTTATAAAAGGCCAATTAAGGAATCACATTATACATGCTAAGAAATTGTTTAGCATTGGATTCATCCAAACCAAGTATTGAAGCTTCATTAAAGTTTTTTGGACCAATATAAATGTTTTATGTTAGGTAGCTACATAGCTAGTGATTGTTTTGCTACGAAGTACGATATATGTGAATATAGTGATGAAATATGTTACCGTACGTGTTGAAATTTTCGGTAAGTGTCATTTATTTGTTTAGTTATTAATGACCATATTTGTATGATTAAATCCATGATGAAGGTGCAAAGAATCCAAACCAAATCTCTTATGATTCCAAATAAATAGTGAGTCAAAAGTGTTGTCTAATTAAGTTCATCATACTTAACTAATGCCATTGAATTACTCTTTACATATTGTTTGTTAGGACGATGTGCTGGCCTTTGAATCAAGGAGTTCAAAATGATGAGGATATAGAAACTTGCTGTGAAGCTATAATTAATGAACAATTACATTTCCTACAAGATAAAATCACAAGTTGAGAAAGAGATGGATTTTTTATAATTTTTTGCATAACTTATTCCTAAAAAGAACAATAAATTTGCTAGGTAACTTCCCTAATTAAGAAATTTTCTATTGTATTAATACTACATAAAAAACTTTATTGTAATATTTAGTACAATATGTTAAATTTGTATTATTTTTTAAACAAAAAAATAATGATCTTAGATATCAGAAGAATAGTTACCATTCATTAAAATTAAGAGATTCTATCAACATTGGTTTCCTTGCTATGGAAAGAGCCACATAAAATAGGTTCACTCATTTCTCTCAAGAATATGGTTAACTTGACATGAGTCATATGAACCAAAAGTAGTTTATCAAAATTGATTTCTTAAGCTAAAATAATAGTTATATGATAAAATCTAATGGTTTTCTATGATTTTAGTTCATTCTTTTTAGCCCCAAATGTTTAGTAATTTCGACAAGAACAAATCCAAGTCAACCTTAATGATAGTGTCCATCCATTTCATGTATTTGACTATGGAGTAATTAGTTGGATGACTTTCCTTATGATCTCCATATCAACATCTCTCCTCATCAAGCTTAATTAAAGCTTTGCAAGCTTTTGGAAGTTGTTTTGAACTTAAACATTCAAATGAATACAATTATTTGCTATATAAGCTTATTAGTTTGCTATCACATTTCCTTACTTAAATAATGAATAAGAAAAAAAGAAGAAGTGTAAGAAGAAGAGGAAGAAGGGGAAAGAGAAGTAGAAGATGAAGAAGAAGAAGGAGAAGAAGAAAAAGAAGAAGAAGAAGAAGGTGAAATAGAAGTAGCTATTTTTTTTTAAGATGATGAAGAAGGAGGAGGAGGAGGAGAAAAAGTACAAGGAAAAGAAGATGATGATGATGATGATGATGATGTAGATAACCAAGAAGAAGAACAAGAACAAGAAGACAAAGAAGATGAAGAAGATGACGAAAAAAATAAGAAAGAGAAAAAGAAGAAGAACCAAAAGAAGGAGAAGAAGAAGTAGAAGAAGAGGAAAAAAGGAAGTACAAAAAGAGTAAGAAGAAGAAGGTGAAGAAGGAGAAGAAGAAGAAGATGAAATAGAACAAGAAGAAGAAGAAGAAGAAAAGTCTGAAGATGAAGGGGAAGTGGAACAAGAAGAACAAGGAGAAGAAGGAGAAGAAGAATAACAAGAAGAAGAAGAACAAGAACAAGAAAAAATAGAAGAAGAAGAAGAGGAAGAAGACATAAAAGAAGAAGTAGAAGAAGAAGAAGAAGAAGAAGAAGAAGTAGATGAAGGAGAAGAAGATAATGAAGAGGAAGAAGAAGAAGGAGAAGAAGAAGAGGAAGAAGAGGAAGAGGATGAAGAAGAGGAAGTGGAAAAACAAAAAGTCAAAGAAGAAGAAGAAGAAGAAGAAGAAGAAGAAGAATAAGAGGAAGTGCTAAAAGAAGAAGAAGAAGAAAAAAAAGAAGAAGAAGAGGACAAATTTGTAGAAGAAGAAGAAGAAAAGAAGAAGAAGAAGAAGAAGAAGAAGATGAAGAAGAAGAAGAAGAAGAAAAAGAAGAAGAAGAATTGGAAGAAGAAGAGGTAGAAGGATAAGGAGAAGAAGAAGAAGAAGAAGAAGAAGAAGAGGAAGAAGAAGAAGAGGAAGATGATGAAGAAGAAGAAGAAGTAGAAGAAGATTAAGAAGAAGAAAACGAAGAAGAAGTGGAAGAAGAAGAGGTAGAAGGGGAAGGAGAAGAAGAAGAAGAAGAAAAAGAAGAAGAATAGGAAGAAGAAGAAGAACAAGAAGAAGAAAAAGAAAGGGAAGGAAAAGAAGAAGAAGAAGAAGAAGAGAAAGAAGAAGTAGTTGTAGTAGTAGTAGTAGAAGAAGAAGAAGAAGAGAAGGAGGAAGTGAAAGAAGAAAAAGAAGAAGAAGAA
>JAIUJO010000332.1:472500-477500 GCA_023846275.1 Vanilla planifolia
AAAAGGAAGAAGAAGGAGATAAACTAGAAGAAGTAGAAGAAGAAGAACAAGAAGAATAAGATGATGAAGAAGATGAAGAAGCAGAAGAAGAGGAAGAAGAAGAAGAAGAAGAAAAAGAAGAGGAAGAAGAAGAAGTTGAAGACGAGGAAGAAGAAAAAGTTGAAGAAGAAGATGAAGAAAAAGAAGAAGAAGAAGAAGAACAAGAAGAAAAAGTTGTAGAAGAAGAAAAAGAAGACGAAGAAGAGGAAGTAGAAGATAAAAGGAGAAGAAAAAGAAGAAGACGAAGAAGAAGAAAATGAACAACAAGAAGAAATCAAAGAAGAAGAAAACAAAAAAGAAGAAAAGAAAGAAGAAGAAAGAGAAGGAGAAGAAGGACAAAAGGAAGAAGAAGAAGACACAAAACAAGAAGTAGTAGAAGAAGAAGAAGAGGAGGAGGACAAAGAAGAAAAAGAACAGGAATAAGAAGAAGAAGAAGAAGAAGATGAAGAAGAAGAAGAAGAACTTGAAGAATATTAAGAAGAAGATGAAGAGGAAGGTGAAAAGGAAGAAGACTAAGAGGAAGAAGAAGAAACATGATGAAGAAGAAGAAGAAGAAGAAAAAGAAGAAGAAGATGAAAAAAGAAAAGAAGAAGGAGAAGAGGAAGAAATTGAAAATTAGAAGAAGAACATTAAGAAGGAGTAACAGTAGAAGAAGAAGAAGAAGAAGAGGAAGAAGAAAAAAAAGGAGGAGAAGAAGGAGAAGAAGAAGAAGAAGAAGAAGTAGTAGAAGTATAAGAAGAGGAAGATGAAGACGAAGAAAAATAAGAATAAAAAAGAAGAAAATGTACTAGAAGAAGAAAAAGAAGAAGAAAATGTACTAGAAGAAGAAAAAGAAGAAGAAGTAGTAGAAGAGAAGTTGAAGACGAACAAGAAAAGGAAGGAAGGTAGGTGGAAGAACAAGAGGAGGAAGAAAAAGAGGAGAAAGGAGAAGAAGAAGAAAAAGAAGAAGAAGAAGAAGAATAATAAGTCGAAGAAGAAGAAGAAGAAGAAGAAGAAGAAGTAGAAGTAGAAGATGAAGAAGGAGAAGGAGAGGAAGAAGAAGATTTAGGGGAAGAGGAGGAGGAAGAAGAAGAAGAAGAAGAAGAGGGACAAGAAGAAGAGGAAGAAGTAGAAGTAGAAGAAGAAGATTAAGAACTAGAAGAAGAAGAAGAAGAAGAAAAAGAAGAATAAGAATAAGAAGAAGAAGAAGAAGAAAAAGAAGAATAAGAAGAAGAAGAAGAAGTAGAAGTGGGAGAAGAAGAAGTAGAAGAAGAAGAAGTGGAGGAGGAAAAAGAAGAACTAGAAAATGAAGAAGAATAAGAAGAAGAAGATGAAGAGGAGGAGGAGAAAGAAGAAAATGGAAGAAGATAAAGAAGAAGAAGAAGAGGTAGAAAAAGGGAAAGAAGAAGAACAAGAACAAGCAGAAGAAAGGGAGGATGTAGAAGAAAAAGAAGATGGTGAAGAAGAAGAAGAAGAAGTGGAAAAGGAAGAAGAGGAGGTAGATGAAGAAGAAGAAGAAGAAGAAGGAGAAGATGATGAAGAAGAATACGAAGAAGAATAAGAAGAAATTTAAGAGGTGGAGGAAGAAGAAGAAGAAGAACAATAACAAGAAGAAGAAGGGGAAGAAGAAGAAGAAGAACAAGAAGAAGAAGAAAAAGGGGAAGAAGAAAAAGAAGAGGAATATGATGATGATGATGTTGATGAAGAAGAAGATGAAGAAGTAGAAGAAGAAGAAGAAGAAGAAGAAGAAGAGGAAGAAGAAGAAGAAGAAGAAGAAGAAGACAAAGTGGAAGAAGTAGAAGAATAAGAAGAAGAAGAAGTAGGAGGAGGAGAAGAAGAAGAAGAAGAAGAAGAAAAAGAAGAAGAAGTGGAAGAAGAAGAAGAAGATCAACAACAAGAAGAAGAAGAAAAAGGAAATGAAGAAGACAAAAAAGAAGGATAACAAGAAGAAGAAGAAGAGGATAAAGAAGAAGGAGAAGGAAAAAAAGAGAAAGAAGAAGAAGGGGAAGAAGTGGAAGAAGAAGAAGAAGAAGAAGAAGAAGAGGAAGAAAAAGAAGATGAACAAAAAGAGAAGGAGGAAGAGGAAGATGGAAGGAAGAAGAAGAAGAAGAAGAAGAAGAAGAGGAGGAAGGACAAGAAGAAGAAGAAGAAGAAGAGGAGGAGGAAGGAGAAGAAGAAGAAGAAGAAGACAAAGTGGAAGAAGTAGAAGAATAAGAAGAAGAAGAAGTAGGAGGAGGAGGAGAAGAAGAAGAAGAAGAAGAAGAAAAAGAAGAAGAAGTGGAAGAAGAAGAAGAAGATCAACAACAAGAAGAAGAAGAAAAAGGAAATGAAGAAGACAAAAAAGAAGGATAACAAGAAGAAGAAGAAGAAGAAGAAGAAGAAGAGGATAAAGAAGAAGGAGAAGGAAAAAAAGAGAAAGAAGAAGAAGGGGAAGAAGTGGAAGAAGAAGAAGAAGAAGAAGAAGAGGAAGAAAAAGAAGATGAACAAAAAGAGAAGGAGGAAGAGGAAGATGGAAGGAAGAAGAAGAAGAAGAAGAAGAAGAGGAGGAAGGAGAAGAAGAAGAAGAAGAAGAAGAGGAGGAGGAAGGAGAAGAAGAAGAAGAAGAAGAAGAAGAAGAAGAAGAAGAAGAAGAAGAAGAAGAATAGGAAGAAGTTGAATTAGGGAAAGAAGAAGAAGAAGAAGCATAAGCAGAAGTAGAAGAAGTAGACAAAGAAGAAGAAGAGGAAGAAGAAATGGGAGAAGGGGAAGGGGAAGAAGAAGAAGAAGAAGAAGAAGAAGAAGAAGTTGAAAATGAAGAAGAAGAAGAAGAAGAAGAATATGAAGTTGAAAAAAAATGAAGAAGAAGAAGAAGAAGAGGAAGGGGAAGAAGAAGAAGAAGAAGAAGAAGAAAAAGAGGATGAAGAAGAAGAAGAAGGAGGAGGAGGAGGAGAAGAAGAAGTGGAAGAAGAAGAAGAAGAAAAAGGGATGATAGAAGAAGAGGAAGAAGAAGAACAAGGAGGAGAAGAAGAAGAAGAAGAAGATGATGATGATGAAGAAGGAGAAACAGAAGAAAAAGAAGAAGAAGAAGAAGAAGAAGAAGAAGAAGAAGAAGTAAAAGTCAAAGAAGAAGAAGTAAAAGTCAAAGAAGAAGAAGTAAATGAAGGAGAAGAACAAGAAAAGATAGTAATAGAAGAAGAAGAAGATGATGATGAAGACAAAGAAGTAAAAGAAAAATAAGAAAGAAAAGAAGTAGAGGAAGGTGAAGAAGAACGTAGAAGAGAAAGATGAAGAAGAGCAAGAATAAGAAGAAGAAGAAGAGGAGGAGGAATAGGAAGAAGAAAAAAAGATGAAGAGGAAGTAAAAGAAGAAGAAGAAGTAGTAGTAGTATACGAAGATAAAGAAGAAGAAGAAGAAGAACAAGAAGGAGAAGGAGAAGAAGGAGGAGAAGAAGAATAGCAAGAAGAAGATGAAGAAGAAGAAGAAGAAGAAAAGAAGAAAAAGATGAAGAAGAAGGAGAACTAGAAGAAGAAGATGACGAGGAAGATGAAGAAGAAGATTAAGTAGAAGATGATCAAGACGAAGAAAAAGAAGAAGAAGAACAACAACAACAATAAGAGGAAAAGGAAGAAGAAGAGGAAGGTGAAGAAGAAGAGGAAGAGGTAGAAGAAGTAGAAGATGAGGAAGTAGAAGAAATAAAAGATGTTGAAGAAGAAGAAAAGGAAGAAGAAAAGAAAATGAAAATGATGAAGAAAAGTGGTGAAAGAAGAAGGGAAAGAAGAAGAAAGAGGAGAAAAAGAAGAAAGAAGAAGAAGTAGTGGAAGAAGAAGAAGAAGAAGAAGAAGTAGAAAATAAAGAAGCAGAAGAAGAAGAAGAAAAAGATGAAGAATATGAAGAAGAAGACAAAGAAAAAGAAGAAGAAAATGGAGTAGAAGAAGAGGATGAAGAAAAAGTAGAAGAAGAAGAACAAGAACAAGAAGATGAAGATAAATAAGAAGAAGAAGAAAAGGACGAAGAAGAAGAAGAAGATGAAGAAGAAGAAAAAAAAAGAAGAAGATCAAGAAGAAGTTGAAGTAGAAGAAGAACAAGAAGAGGACGAAAAAGTAGAAGAAGAAAGGAAGAAGTAGAAGAAGAAGAATACAAGCAGACAATGAAGAAGAAGAAGAAGAACAAGAAGAAAAAGAAAAGAACAAAAAGAAGTGGAAAAAAGGAAGAAGAGGAAGAAAAAGATGAAGAAGATAAGGGGAGAAAGAAGAAGGCAAAGAAGAAGAAGAGAAAGAAGAAGGTGATGACGAAGAAGAAAAAGAAGAATAATAAAAATAATAATAATAAGAAGAAGAAGAAGAGAGGATGAAGAAGAAGAAGAAGAATACGAAGAAGAACAAGAACAAGAACAAGAAGGAAAAGAAGAACAAAAAGAAGAAGGAGATGAAAAAGAAGAAGAAGAAGGAGGAGGAGAGGAAGGAGAAGAAGAAGAAGACAAAGAAGTTGAAGAAGAATAAGGAGAACAAGAAGAAGAAGATGTTGAAGAAGATGAAGAAGAAGATTTAGTGGAAGACGAAGAAGACGAAGAAGAAGAAGAAGTGGTGGAAGGGGAAGAAGAAGAGGTAGAGGAAGAAGAATAAAAAGAGGAAGAAGAAGAAGTCGTGGAAAAAGAAAAACGATAAGAAGTAGAAGTTGATGAAGAAGAAGAAGATAATGATGAAGTAGAAGAAAAAGAAGAAGTTGAAGAAGATGGAGAAGAAGAAGAAGAACAAAAAGAAGAAGAGGAGAAAGTGGTGAAAGAAGAAGAGGAAGAAGAAGAAGAAGAAGCAGAAGAAGAAGAAGTAGAAGAAGAAGAAGAAGAAAAAGAAGAAGTAAAAGTGGAAGAAGATGATGAAAAGTAGAAGAAGGGGAAGAAGTAGAGAAAGAAGGGCAAGGAGGAGAAGTTGAAGAAGAACAAGAAGAGTAAGAAAAAGAAGTAGAAGAAAGAGAAGAAGAAGGAGAAGATGAAGAAGAAGAAGAAG
>JAIUJO010000332.1:485000-487500 GCA_023846275.1 Vanilla planifolia
ATGGAAGAATTAGAAGAAGAGGAAGGTGAAAAAGAATTTTGAGAAGAAAAAGAAGAAGAAGAAGAGGAACTGTTAAAAGAAGAAGAACAAGAACAAGAAGAAGAAGAGGACAAAGATGAAGAAGAAGAAGAAGAAGAAGAACAAGAGGAAGAAGAAGAGGAAGAAGAAGAGGAAGAAGGGGATGGAGAAGAAGAAGAAGAAGAACAAGAAGAAGACGAAGAAGGAGATGAAGAAGTAGAGGAAGAACAAAGGGAAGGAGAAGAAGAAGAAGAAGAGGAAGAACAAGAGAAATATTAAAAAGAAGTAGTTGTAGTAGTAGTAGTAGAAGAAGAAGAAGAAGAAGAAGAAGAGGAAGAGGAACAATGGTAAGTAGAAGATGAAAAAGAACAAGAAGAAAAATATAATTAGAAGAAGGAGAAAAAGATGGGGATGAGGAAGAAGTGGAAGAAGTATAAGGAGAAGATGGAGATGAAAAAGATGAAGTAGAAGAAGAAGAAGAAGAAGAAGAGGAAGATGTTGATGATGATGATGATGTTGAAGAAGAAGAAGATGAAGAAGATGAAGAAGGAGAACAAAAAGAAACAGAAGAAGAAGAAGAAGAAGAAGAAGAAGAAGAAGAAGAAGAAGAAGAAGAAGAAGAGGAAGAAGAATAAGAAGAAGAAGAGGAAGAAGATGATGAAGAGGAAGAAAAAAAGATGAGGAAGTAGAAGAAGGAGAAAAAGTAGAAGAAGAAGAAGATGGAGATGATGAAGAAGAAATAAGAAGTGAAAAAAAAATAATAATAAGAAGAAGAAGAAGAAAAACCTAAAGTAGAAAACTTAGATGAAGGAGAAGATGAAGAAAAAGAATTAAAAGAAGGAGAGGATGGAGAAGAAGGAGGAGGAGGAGGAGAAGGAGAAGAAGAAGAAGAAGAAGAGGAGGAGGAGGAAGAAGAAGAAGTAGAGGAACAAGAAATAGAAGAAGAAGAATAAGAATAACAAGGAGAAGAAAAAGGAGGAGAAGAAGAAGAGGTGGAAGAAGAAGAGGAAGAAGGAGAGGACAATGAAGAAGAAATTGAAGAAGAAGAATTAGAAAGACAAGAAGAAGAGAAGAAGAGGAAGAAGAAGAAGAACAAGAGGAAGGAGAGGAAGATTAATCAGAAGAAGAAGAAGAGGAATAATAATAATGATAATAATAATAATAATAATAATAATAATAATAATAAAAGGAAGAAGATGGAGAATAAAAGAAAAAGAAGATAAAAAAGAAGAAGAAAACGAAGAATAAATGCCAAAGGAGGTGGAGGAGAATAAGTAGTAGTAGAAGAAGAAGAAGATGATGATGAAGAAGAAGAGAAATGAGGAGGAGGAGAAGAAGAAGAACAAGAAGATGAAGAAGTAGAAGAAGAAGAAGAAGAAAAATGAGAAGAAGAAGAAGAAGAAGAAGAAGAGGAAAGAAAAACAGATGATGATGAAGATGATGAAGAAGAAGGTGAAGAAGAAGTAAAAGAAGATGAAGAAGAAGAAGAAGAAGAAGATGAAGAAGAAAAAGAAGAAGAAGAAAAAGAAGAAGAAGAAGAAGAAAAAGAAGTAAAAGGAAAAAAGTAGAATAAGAAGAAGAAGAAGAAGAAGAAGAGGAAGAAAAAGAGGAAGAAGAGGAAGAAGAAGAAGAAAAAGAGGAAGAAGAGGAAGAAGAAGAAGAATAGAAAGAAGAAGAATGAGAAGATGAAGAAGAAGTAGATGATTGAGAAGAAAAGATAACAAAGAAGATGAAGAAGAAGAGGAAGAATAAGAGGAAGAAGAAGATCAAAAGAAGAAGATGAAGATGAAGAAGAAGAAGAATAAAAGGAAGAATAGGAGGTAAGAGAAGAAGAATAAGAAGAAGATGGACAAGAAGAAGAAGAAAGAGAAGAAGAAGAAGAAGGATGAGAAAGAGAAGAAGTAGAAGGAGATGTAAAAAAAGAGGAGGAGAAGAAGAAGAACATGAACAAGAATAAGAAAAAAGAGAAAAGGAAGAAGATGGTGGGGATTAAGAAGAAAAAGAAGAAGAAGAAGAAGATGAAGTGCTAGAAGAAGAAGAAAGATAAGGAGAAGTAGAAGTAGAAGAAGAAGAAGAAGAAGAAGAAAAAGAAGAAGAAAAGAAGAAGAAGAATAAGAAGAACAAGAAGAGGAAGAAGAAGAATAAGAAAAAAAAGAAGTAGAAGAAAGAGAAGGAGGATGAGAAGTAGAAGAAGAAGAAGTAGTAGAACAAGAAGAAGGAGCAAGAGGTGGAGGAGGAGGAGGAGAAGAAGAAGAAGAAGAAAAAGAAGAAGAAGAAGAAGAAGAAGATAGAGAGGAAGAAGAAGAAGAAGAAGAAGAAGAAGAAGAAGAATAAAAAGAAGAAGAAGAAGAAGAAGAAGAAGAAGAAGAAGGAGAAGAAGAAGAAGAAGAAGAAGAAGAAGACAATGAAGAAGAAGAATAGAAGAAGAAGAAGAAGAAGACAATGAAGAAGAAGAATATGACAAAGAAGAAGAATATGATGA
>JAIUJO010000332.1:500000-505000 GCA_023846275.1 Vanilla planifolia
AAGAATAAGAAGAGGAAGAAGGAGTGGGAGAAGAAGACAAAGAAGAAGAAGAATAAGAAGAAGAAGAAGAAGAAGAAGAAGAAGAAGATGATGATGATGAAGTGGACAGAGAAAAAGAAGAAGAAACAGAAGAAGAAGAATTAGAAGAAGAAGAAGGGGGAGAAGAGGACAAAGAAGGGGAAGAAGATGAACGAGAAGAGGAAGTAGAAGTAGTAGAAGTGGAAGATGAGGAAGAACAATAATAATAATAATAATAATAATAATAATAATAATAATAATAATAATAATAATAATAATAATAATAAGAACAGGATGAAGAAAAAGGAGAAGAAGAAAATGGATAAGAAAAAAAGAAGAAGAGGAAGAAGGGGAAAGAGATGTAGAAGTTGAAGAAGAAGAAAGAGAAGAAGAAGAAGAAGAAGAAGGGGAAGATAAAAAGATAAAGAAAAAAAGAATTGGAAGAAGAAGGAAAAGAAGTAGAAGAAGGAGAAAAAGAAGTAGCTATAGTTATTGTGGATGATGAAGAAGGAGGAGGAGGAGGAGAAAAAGTACAAGAAAAAGAAGATGATGATGATGATGATGTAGATAAACAAGAAGAAGAAGAAGAAGAAGAACAAGAAGAAAAACAAGATGAAGAAGATGAAGAAAAAAAGAAGAAAGAGAGAAAGAAGAAGAAGAAGAGGAAGAAGAACTAGAAGGAGAAGAACTAGAAGAAGAGGAAAAAAAGGAAGAAGTACAAAAAGAGCAAGAAGCAAAAGGAGAAGAAGAAGAAGAAGTAGAACAAGAAAAAGAGTGGAAGAAGAAGAAGAAGAAGAAGAAGACAAAGAAAAGTTGGAAGAAGAGGGGGAAGAAGAATAAGAAGAACAAGGAGAAGAAGAAAGAGAAGAAGAACAAGAAGAAGAAGAAGAATAAGAAGAAATATAAGAAGAAGAGGAAGAAGACAAAAAGAAGAAGAAGAAGAAGAAGAAGAAGAACAAGTAGATGAAGGAGAAGAAGAAGATGGAGAGGAAGAAGAAAAAGAAGAAGAGGAAGAAGATGAAGAACAGGAAGTGAAAAAAGAATAAGTAGAAGAATAAAAAGTCAAAGAAGAAGAAGAAGGAGAAGAAGAAGAAGAAAAATAAGAGGAAGTGCTAAAAGAAGAAGAGGATGAAGAAAACAAAGAAGAAGAGGACAAATTTGAAGAAGAAGTAGAAGAAGAAGAGGAAGATGAAGAAGAAGAAGAAGATTAAGAAGAAGAAAAAGAAGAAGAAGAAGAAGAAGAAGATGAAGAGGAAGAAGAAAAAGAACAAGAAGATGAAGAAGAAGAAGAAGAAGAAGAAGATTAAGAAGTAAAAAAAGAAGAAGTGAAAGAAGCAGAGGTAGAAGAAGAAGGAGAAGAACAGGAAGAAGAAGAAGAAGAAGAAGAAGAAGAAGAAGAAGAAAGGGAAGGAGAAGAAGAAGAAGAAGAAGAGAAAGGAGTAGTTGTAGTAGTAAAACAAGAAGAAGAAGAAAAAGAAGAAGAAGAGGACGACAAAAAAGAAGAAGAAGAAGAAGAAGAAGAAGAAGATGAAGAAGGAGAAGAAGAATGAGGAGAAGATGCAGAAGATGATGAAGAAGAAGTAGAAGAAGAACAAGAAGAAGAAGAAGTGGAACATGAAGAAAAAGATGAAGCAAAAGTAGAAGAAGAAGAAGAAGAAGAAGTAGTAGTAGTTGTAGAAGAAGAATAAGAAGAAGAAGAAGATGATGAAGAAGCAGAAGAAGAAGTAGAAGAAGAAGAAGAAGAAGACGAAGATGAAGAAGAAGAAGATGAAGAAGATGAAGAAGAAGAAGAAGTTGAAGAAGAAGAAAGAGAAGAAGAAGTAGAAGTAGAAGAAGAAGGAGAAGAAGAAGAAGCACAAGGAGGAAAGGAACAAGAAGAAGAAGAAAAAGAAGAAGAAGAGGAAGAAGTGTAGGAACAAGAAGAAGAAGGAAAAGAAGAAGAAGATGACTAAGAATAAAAAGATAATTAAGAAGAAGAAGAAGAAGAGGGTGAAGAAGAGGAAGAAGAAGATGACAAGGAGAAAAAGAAGATGAAGAAGAAGTCGAATAAAAAGAAGAAGAAGAAGAAGAAAAAGAAGAAGAAGAAGAAGAAGAAGAAGAAGAAGAAGAAGAAGAAGACAAAAAAGAAGAAGATGAACAAGAAGGAAAAGAAGAAGAAAAAAAAGAAGTAGAAGAAAAAAAAATAGAAGAAGTGGAAGAAGAAGAAGAAGAAGAAGAAGGAGAAATAGAAGAAGTGGAAGAATAAAAAGTTGGAGAAGAAGAAGAAGAAGTAGAAGAAGAAGAAGAAGAGGAAGTGTTAAAAGAAGAAAAAGAAGAACAAGTAGAAGAAGAGGAAGAACAAGAAGAAGAAGAAGAAGAAGAAGAAGAACAAGTGGAAGGAGAAGACGAAGGAAAACAATAAGAAGATGATAATGATGATGGAGAAGATTAAGACGAAGTAGAAGAAGAAGAAGAAGTGGAAGAAGAAGAAGTTGAAGAAGAAGAAGAACAATAACAACAACAAAAAGAAGAAGGCAAGGAGGAAGAAGAGGAAGAAGAAGAAGTAGAAGGAGGAAAGGAACAAGAAGATGAAGAAACAAAAGTAGAAGAAAAACAAGAAGTAAAAGTAGTAGTAAAAGAAGAAGAAGACGAAGAAGAAGAAGATGAAGAAGAGGAAGAAGAAGAAAAAGTTAAAAGGAGAAGAAGAAGAAGACGAAGAAGAGGAAAATGAACAACAAGAACAATTCAAAGGA
This sequence comes from Vanilla planifolia, assembly GCA_023846275.1. Taxonomy (NCBI): domain Eukaryota; kingdom Viridiplantae; phylum Streptophyta; class Magnoliopsida; order Asparagales; family Orchidaceae; genus Vanilla; species Vanilla planifolia. The sequence goes on from JAIUJO010000332.1 coordinate 502,751, forward strand.
GAAGAAAAAAAGAAGAAGAATGAGAAGGAGAAGGACAAAAGGAAGAGGAAGAAGAAGAAAACGAAGAACAAGAAGATGAAGAAGAAGAAGACGAGGAGAACAAAGAAGAAAATTAAGAAGAAGAAAAAGGGCAAGAAGAAGATCATGAAGAAGAAGAAGAACTTGAAGAATATTAAGAAGAAGATGAAGAGGAAGGTGAAGGGGAAGAAGACTTAGAGGAAGAAGAAGAACAACAGGATGATGAAGAAGAAGAAGAAGAAGAAAAAGAAGAGGAAGAAGAAAAAGGAGGAGAAGAAGGAGAAGGGGAAGAAGATAAAAATTAGAAGAACATGAAGAAGTAGTAGCAGTAATAGAAGAAGAAGATGAAGAAGAAGAAGAAGAAGAAAAAGAAGAACGAGGAGAAGAAGAATGAGAAGAAGAAGAAGTAGTAGTAATAGTAAAAGTAGTAGAAGAAAAAAAAGAAGTAGAAGAAGAAGAAGTAGTAGAAGAAGAAGAAGAAGATGAATTGGAAGATGAAGACAAAGAAAAAGAAGAATAATAAAGAAGAAGAAATTGTATTAGAAGAAGAAGAAGAAGAAAAAGAAGTAGAAGAAAAAGTTGAAAATGAAGTAGAGAAGGAAGGAAAGCAAAAGGAAAAATAAGAGGAGGAAGATAAAGAGGAGAAAGAAGAAAAAGAAGAAGAAGAAGAAGAAGAAGAAGAAGAAGAATAAGAAGTTGAAGAAGAAGAAGTAGTAATAGTAGAAGATGAAGAAGGAGAAGGAGAGGAAGAAGAAGAAGAAGAAAAAGAAGAAGAAGAAGAAGAAGAAAGGGAAGGAGAAGAAGAAGAAGAAGGAGAAGAAAAAGAAGAAGTTGATGATGAAGAAGAAGATGACGAAGAAGAAGAAGAAGAAAAGATGGAGAAGAAGAGCAAGAAGATTAAGAAAAAGAAGAACAAAAAGAGGAACGAGAAGAAGAAGTGGATGACGATTGAGAAGAAGAAGAAGAAAAGGAGGAGAAGAAGAAGGTGAAGGAGGAGGAGGAGAAGGAAGAGGAAGAGGAGAAGGACAAGAAGAAGAAGAAGGAGAAGAATAAGAAGGAGAAGAAGAAGCAGAAGAAGAAGAAGAAGAAGAAGAGGAAGAGGAAGAAGAAGAAGAAGAAGAAGAAGAAGAAAAACTAAAAGAAAAAAAAGAAGTAAAAGAAGAAGATGATGATGATGATGATGATGGAGAAGAAGAAGAAAAAATAAAATCGAAAGAAGAAGTAGAAGAAGAAGAAGATGAACAGGAAGGAAAAGGTTAAGAAGAGGAAGATGGAGTGGGAGAAGAAGACAAAGAAGAAGAAGAAGAAGAAGATGATGATGAAGAGGACAAAGAAAAAGAAGAAGAAACAGAAGAAGAAGAATTAGAAGAAGAAGAGGAAGAATAAGACAAAGAAGGGGAAGGAGATGAAGAAGAAGAGGAAGTAGAAGTCGTAGAAGCAGAAGATGAGGAAGAACAACAATAATAATAATAATAATAATAATAATAATAATAAAAATAATAATAAGTACAAGATGAAGAAAAAGAATAAGAAGAAGAAAATGATAAGAAAAGAAGAAGAGCAAAAAGAAGAGGAAGAAGGGGAAAGAGAAGAAGAAGATGAAGAAGAAGAAGGAGAAGAAGAAGAAGAAGGAGAAGAAGAAGAAGGGGAAGATAAAGATAAAGAAAAATAAGAAGTGGAAGAAGAAGAAGAAGGAGGAAAAGAAGTAGCTATAGTTGTCGTAGATGGTGAAGAAGAAGGAGGAGGAGAAAAAGTATAAGAAAAAGAAGAAGATGACGAAGATGTTGAAGATATAAAGGAAGAAAAAGAAGAAGAAGAAGAACAAGAAGACAAAGAAGATGAAGAAGATGAATAAAAAAAGAAGAAAGAGAAAAAGAAGAAAAAGAAGAGGAAGAAGAACAGTAAGAAGTAGGAGAAGGAGAAGAAGTAGAAGAGGAAAAAAATGAAAAATTACAAAAAGAGCAAGAAAAAGAAGAAGATGAAGTAGAACAAGAAGAAGAGTGGAAGAAGAGGAAGAAGAAGAAGAAGAAGAAGAAGAAGAAGAAAAGTTGGAAGAAGAAGGGGATGTAGAAGAAGAAGAACAAGGAGAAGAAGAAGAAGAACAAGAAGAAGTAGAACAAGAACAAGAACAAGAACATGAAGAAATAGAAGAATAAGAGAAAGAAGTAGTAAAAGAAGAAGAAGAAGTAGTAGTAGAAGAAGAAGAAGAAGTAGTAGATGAAGGAGAAGAAG